>JAPYZC010004365.1:0-10419 GCA_030522665.1 Ichneumoninae sp. A BG-2022a
GGGTGCTTAAATATGAATAAACCGGATTATGGTAAAGAGAGAAGAGAAGTGTAGGGAGGACTAGTCTCGTGATAACCATAGGCTGTTAATGTATGTTTAATTTGTTATGTAGTCTAGAATCAAATGTTATTTTATATTTTATGTTTACTATTTTTATTCAGATATTTAAAGATTTTGTATGGTCAGCTCTGTATTGGGCTTAATGTAAATCGATTAAAAAAGGAGAAATTCGTTAAATGAATTAAATGAAAATTTATTTATACCCTGATAGACAAACGGCACGAAACGCAGCACATAACACAATAATTACGGCATGTGCAGCACGTGCCGTAATTATTGTGTCATGTGCTGCGTTTCGTGCTGTTTTGTCTATCAGGGTAGAAGGTTTGGCGACAATTTTCTTTTTCCCTGACCAATTTTGAAATTCCCTGACTTTTCCCTGATTCCCTGACCAAGTTTTTGTTTCCCTGACTTTTCCCTTTTTATTTTCATATTTCATTTTTTAGCTTTCAGACATTAACAATTCACGCGATTTTGAACTTTGCTAAAAAAAATCTGTGCGCACGTTAGTTGCTATAATTTTTTAGCTATCGGGCTAAAAAGTTGTACAGAAGGGACTATCATAATAATCACGGAAAATAATTTTAGATGCTTTGTACACAAATGAAGGTTAGAGGGGGAATCTTTGTGAAAATCGCGATTTTTACGCGTCTGTTTAAAGCTCGTACAGAATTGCAAGAATTATAACCAGAGTTCGAACGGCGATATATTTTTTTTGGGGGTCGATACTTTTTTCAATTTTATTTTGAGTGTAGAGCGGATGTGGAGATTTCCGTGTGCTTCGGCGTCTCCCGTGGGTACACAAGAGGCGAGGGGGCGATGCGGGAATTTACCTTGCAGCCTTTCTCGAGGCGTGCTGATGAATATTGCAACGTTGAGTTTGGGCTCAATCGATATAACCGCGGCGTTTCTCTGCTACGCTCGAAATTATCCCCCTGCGCTATCGGCGATACACAATCAACGTTTTCGGACAATTTAACCGAGCGCAGGAATTTATGACGACGATAGCGCGGCCGTGTTCGTTCGCCCTACAGCTCTATACGTTTACCAACGGGCTTACGGGACGCCCGGAGGGGGGAGCGCTGCGAGAGCGTTACACACCGCGGAGCGAACGTTATTGCACAACAAAGATACATTATAACTATAACGGATTGTAATTTGTCCGAGGCTTAACGTATCGTCCGAGATAACGCGAGAAAGCGATTTCGGTGCTGCACGAAAAGCGTGTGCGGTTGTGTTTGCGTGTATGTTTTTAAAAATCTTTGCCGAGCGAGAGAGAGCCAAGGTTGCAACGGCGAATCGATTCAGCAGTAAGTTCGCCTAACGACCTGAAGCTAGTTTCGTAAAATCGATTCTCGTGGCTCTCTATCTCTCTCTCTGAACGGCGCACACTATAAACCACGACACTAACCCCTCGTGAAAGGTGCCTCTCCTACGACCTCATTAAATTTTCGTTAGTATAACCTACCAGACTGTTTCCTTTATTGCCTTTTTTATGAACCCTATAAAACGCTTTCTTTTTATATCCGAGAGGTACAAAGCTATCGCAGAAAGCATAAAAACATTAGATATCAAAAAGTGATCTCGATGGGTTTCATATGCGCTTCTGGACGTTATCGGTTAGTTACCACCCATCAGAAAAGTTAACTTTTGGACGCAGGATGGCTGACCCATCCGGACGAACACATGTAACCCATTTAGATAACTTTTTAATACCAGATGTCTTTTTGCTACCTGGGGTAAACTGCAGTCTCCATTACAGCTGTTTTTTTTTATTTAAAAAATTCGTAACCTCAGAGTTTGTGTTTCGATTTATTTTCCACGAAGATCTCTGCAGTGATCCGCATTGCAGGAAGAGACCCGTCGGACCGGATATATTGTGCCCTCGCTGTATCCCAGTTTCTCCCTTTATCCTATCGCATCCCCCCCCCTCCTCCCTCCTCCTCGGTAGTCTCGTGCACAAGTTCGTTATACTCGCGCCAACTTTTCCGTAACTTCGATCGAGGATTCTACTGTCGAATGCGAGTTTTCACGAACGCTAGAAGCCCTTTCGTTCGGACGTGAATTTATGCCGTCCTATCCTGCGATGCAATTGAAACAGTGGGTTATCGAGGAAATGTCACGATAAATTATTTCGTAACTCATAAACGTCAACACAACAAGCAACAATGGGCGAGGGGAAAGTCCGGCGCTTCGACGACTGGTGAGGAACGCTCGGCCACACTCGTGAATAGGTTATCGTTTGCGTGCAATTGAATAATTAATAACTCCTCGTAATTGAAACCGTTACGGCGTGGACCGTCGGGTGCTTTAATAAACAAAGCGACCGTTCGGCGAGAGCGTCGTAATAGAGTTTTGGCACTTACGATAAGGCAATTTGCGTTTTTTTTATCACTGCATCACACACAATCGACTCGACACCGGCTTGCGGGACGACATCGAATAAGCGACCCGGTGAAAAATAATAACAATAATACCGACCGGTTGTGAAGGGAACAAAAAACACACAAAGATAAAGGTTTGTCAACAATCGTAAGTTTCAACAGACAACAATCGAATTATCGTTCTCGGAACGACAATTTAATGCAGAAGGCCTCAGTGCGGTTGAGAAAAACCGAAAACGGTTGAGTGTCGTCCCGACGTCTCCTGCGGTGAGTACGGCGCCCGAAACAGTGCCACTGTGTCAGAGGCTCTTTGACTCGAAAATCACGATCCCGCGAGACTCGGTCCTCTCTCGAACGGCAGAGGTCTTAGGGCCAACCGCTTCTCCTCCTGATGGTGCTGTCTCGGCCTCTCGCGGTGTTCTCGTTGCTCCGGGAAATCCTCGAATGTGCCCTTCGGCCACGTGCATATTGCCACGAATAATTCGATCCTTCCGCCTATTATCCTGCTTGGTGCTGGCGAACCGGGGAGAGAGAGAGAGAGGGGGGGAGGGGTTGAACTCTCCGGGGCTATCTCGGTTGGCGATCCGCTCTTGCGGAGTCACGTCAGTCGACTGCATACAATACGATTACACGGCGAGCAGCAACCATTGCCCCACTATCCTCGCTCAGTGGCAACGCCACTGCTACCCGCCGCCTGCTACAACCCCCATACTCCCGCGCGGCGGCCTTCCCACCGAGGCACCAGCCGCCCCCGATTCTCCACCTCTCCGCCCTCCCTCGACATAGACGCATGTGTACACCAAACCAGACTCGCTTTCGGCACTAAGTGTTGGACCAGTTGTACACGATCGTGTAGCGTGTAACTAAAGCGCGCTCGAGCCCAAGGATATCCGGATTAACAATCTATCTTCTTTGTTTCGCTTTTCCTGGTTTTTTTTTGCCCCAATAGGCCACGATGCGAAACTACGAAAATAGTTTGGCAACGATGCGAATGTATGGGTTTGGTACTAAAACATTTTTCATTGCTGAATCTTCTTTTTCTTCGTGGTAACGAAATAAAATCGGGTCGAAAATTTTCACAATTGTTACACACAATTAATCATGGGGAACTCTCAACACATTTTGTAAATCATTTTTTCGATCCGAAGAGAAGGATAAAAGAGATCGATAAAACAGTTTAATAGGCACACATGTTCACGTGAAGACAAAGTGCAAATTTATTTATGACGATGCAGATTTTCATAGGTAGTAAACTTACTTTCTGTAAATTGAAATAATAATTATAATTTATTATAAAAAAAAAAATAGCGCGCCTTAATTTTTTATCCTCGAGTTATCGATCTTCTTGCACGAGTTTCCAGTCTTACTTCGTTCTTTGTTGTTGAAACAAAGGTAACGAGAATCCAGATCCTTTTTTTTTTCTTTCTTTTTTTCCTTATTAAGGAACGAATTCAATTGTCTGTGCGAACTGCATCCTCAGTGTCGAGATGCTCTCGTGGGGCGCAGAGGACCTCGTCGAAACGTGACGAGTATACAGGCGTCGAATGTAGAGACCGACGGGGGGTAAGTCGAGGCCGCTCTCGTCACCGGCTCGGAGTGTAGTTAGTTATTTGATTGGGGCTGGCTCTGGATGTCGACTAGCGGCAATGCCACACGGCCACGCCGTCGGCTCGGAGTGAATAATGTATAAGAATGAAGATGTCTGACCACGAATCTCGCCGCAGCGTCGGCATGGAGGGGGCGAGTGGCTTTACGAGTATCACTTCACACGGGATGTTGCACGTTATTCAAGAATCGAGAGTACCCTCTTAACCGTTACGTACACTCCGCTCATTGGTCAATGCTCGGTGAAAGAGATGTCTCGCTCGAATAGGAGTTTCGTACGTAGGTCAAGAGATATCCACCCGTTTACGATCCGCCGGGTATTCTGCTCGGCAGTCGGTCCACGGTCGAAGCACGACACCGGCGACGCAAATGCAAATGGGCCGGAAGTTACATCGCCGCGCTCGACCAATCGGGCGGCTCTTCGTCACACCGATACCGACGACAAAACTTGCCGGTTTGCCGGTCCAGGCGCTTCGGACTTTTATTACAGTTTTTACGGGAGGAGCGCCGTTTTTTACGACTTCTCTCCTCCCCTGCTCGCCCATTCAAGCCACCACTCGTATTTTACCTTGGATTATTTTTCATTTTTTTTATTCTGTTTTTGATAAAACTTGAATTATCGTTCTCGTTATTTCAGGGCATTGTTTTAACTCGATGAAATAACTATTCGATGCTTTTGCTTCATCAACGCACATCTACTGCACTGTGCGGGGCTTCAGATTTTTATGTGGTATTTTTGTTGCAATGTAGATGGCAAATCTTGCGGATTACATGTGCTATGTACATTTCGGTACATACAGTAAGAGGCATGACAATTAAAAGGATGACCCTGAAGATATCAGCATGACATCAAATTTAATCTTTGGCAAAACTCTATCGATGCACGGCTTTGGAAAGAAAAAAAAATTGTTTTTGGTAGAATTATATTCTCTTAGTGAACTTCGCTGAGCAAAGTTGCGTGATGCAGGCTTTACAACTTTATGAAATTTAGTCTCATGCGGATATCTTTAGGGTCGTTTAAAGGGAGTACGCAAAACTTACCTTTCTTCCTGAAGAGCGGACGATACTGCTCCAGGCTTATCTCGGCCAGCCACTGATCAGCCTCACTCAGGTCACCGTTGTTTCCATTAGTTGCTGCGAGCATGAGCAGCTTTCCCAGGGAGAGTACCATAGAAAGAGCTAAGAATACCCCAGACAGAACAGTCGACCATCGTGCCATTGTTCGGGATCCTCATCTTGACGATACATTCAACAAATAACAAATAATATTGGCGAGGTTTATATACACAGGTTAGTTCTCTCTAATTTCAGGTACAAAACAATTACATTGAAGACACGAGTTATAAATATTTAAACATTGATGGTTACTAATCAACTTTACGCCATTAAAACGGAACGAAACGTGAAAAATGAGGACGTCAATTTGTACACGCGAGTTAATTAAAAAAATACAAACGTAACGTGAGAGAAAAAAAAAATAGCGATCTATTTTTCTTCCGGCGATCTGTCGGCGCACCTTTGTTTGTAAACAAATCATCGTGACAAGTGTAAGACAGAGATGACGTTCAGACGATGTAAAATTATCGTTCGACTTACCACATGTTTGGACGATTCGGGGAAGGCACTTTCGATGGAATTATCCGCTCGTGCTCAACGGAAACGCCTCGATGCTGTTGCCATTTACGGGAGCGCGAAGTGTCGTCGATTGACAACCGCCGGTCGACGAATACATCGGTACCCACTTGTCGTGAATCACTACGCAGACAGTAGACTTCTTCCGTGGGCGAGCAAAAAAACCCACGCACCCGATTTACCGCCGCGACCCGCTGACACGAAACCGGCACGATATACGCGGGGGCTGACACTAATGAAACTATTATTGTCAAAGTACGGTTCGACAAGCGTCTACGTCTATAACGCGTAATCTAAACATGATAATTCCACAGGAGGCCCTCCGAGATATGATATATACATGAATTTGACTCGACGCTGTGCGATCGGCAGTGACAACGAGACAAACAGCGGCACACGCGAAAGGAGAATTTCGTTCGTATGTTCATCTACATTCACGTGGTAAAACAGACTCGAATTGACCATCGGAGAATCAATACCGTCGTGCTTATCTTAACGTGACAAATGCGTTGGATTGTTTATTCGTGGCTATTGTTTTTATTGTAAGACGACGGGTTATATGATGTGCGATTGGTAGATTTGTTGCTTGTTATTCCTTTGTTCAAAGTGCGGCGATCAGCTGAGCACGAGGGCTCTGAGTGGCGCCCTCTACGTCGGACAACTGCGGGGAAATGGACAACTAACTGGCCCTCTTGGTAACTGTAGGGATTTGCAAACGGAGAAGAATATTCTCGGGACGGAATTTATCAACTATCAACTTTCCTAATTTTATGTCAATTGTACGTGGCCAAATAAAAAACGGCAGTTGACCACGATAATTTCAGTCAAAGGACGCGAAGAGAATTTTTTGTTATGTTCAAATATTCAGAAAATAAAGGACCGGCCACTTCGCAAATGAAGGTCGCGTCCTTAGCCAACGATATTCAGGAGTGTTTTTTTACGTAGCGTTTAAAGTAGCATCGTTAAATGTAAGCCGTTTGCTACGTTGTAACGAAGTATCTCAAGCGTAGCCATCCACGAAATTAAACGCTTCAGAGCCGATAGCGGAGCACGAACGCGTACACTTTAGAGATCACAGTTTACGCGAAGAGAAATTTACGAGACTTTGAAAGGATAAAACAACTATCTGTACATAGGATCGGCAATGATCGTGATGCTACTTACTTACCGGCTCGCGAAGTGCAATTGATTCGTGGGTCTGTTGATAGAATCTTCTCGCACACGCCACTTTCATCCGATAGAATTCGACGGAACGTATCGGTAATTGCCGTAATGCCAATGAGAAGCTTGGCATGCATAGTGCATGTTATTACCGACGGATAAACATCCTCGCGGGACTCAACCGGTGTGGAACAACGTTTCTTCGGAGCTATGCTCCTATAATCATATTTTCTAAACAACGATAGCCGACGACCGCTATTCGAGAAAGACTATCATCAACGTTCCTCTCACTCGGCTTCCACCTTTATTTCCATGCTGCTCAGCGGTTCGTTATCTTTCAGTTTTTCGAACGACCCGTTAAAACTATGTATACGCTATGTCGGACCTTACCTTTTTTGTGTGCGAGCAGCGTCGCGACTTTTCTTTCTCCGTTGATGGATCGATCTCTCTAATCGGCACTAATGCCGGCGTGATTTTTCTAATTACGTCGACAATCGTGATGTTCTCTTTTCCGCAGAGTGTGAATTAAATTCCATGTCGTGTAATTGGCACTCGAGAACGACGCCTCGGGTTGGCATTCATCGCGCGCAGTCTTCGTCTCCACGGAAGCGATAATTTTCCCGGCTGCAATCGGTAAATCAGAGAATCAGCAATTATGTCAAGGAGGCGGCAGCTACCACTACGAAGAAGTGCGAAATGACTCAAATGGCTCGCGAGCTACCGCGAGAGACTGTACGACACTGCCTAGGCGTTCCGCTACGTGACACATTCGCTCGAGTTAAAAGAAGGAAGAAAACATTCTAATAGCGTAAGAAACGCAGTCCTTTGCAACTTATATACTTGAACTGGAAAATCTAGTTTTTTTCACGCGAGGCATCAATCAAATTGAAAGCACGGAGTTCATAATTTCGCGGCGCGTTACGCGAGGCTCGAGATGGAATCCGATCACGAAGAAATTCGGTCGAGTCGACATTTAAGGAGGGAGTCTCGCTGCGCGCTGACTTCGCATAAGTTCGACAACAATAAGAGAAAATTTCAAGTGCTTCTTGATGGTGTAAAAATCTGAAAATTATTTTTTTTTATACAACAAAAATCAACGATTACTTAAAAATCAGAAAAAATTCATACGTATTCAGAAAAATAAACGAATCATTTCCATAAAAAAAAAAGTTTTGTTGCCGGGTTAATTTGTTAACCAATTAATTTTTTGATGAATTTGTTAATAACATTTTGCAATTATTATTATGCAAAATGAATCTACCTTTAGTATACATGATTTTTTTTGCAGATATTTACATCATCAAGAATTACTTGCAATTTTCTCTTATTGTTGTCGAAATTATGCGATGTCAGCGCGCAGCGAGACTCCCTCCTTAAAATATACAAATATATATTTTTTGTAACAATTATCAATCTACAGTTTGACCTTAGGCAAAAACCGCAATCCAAAATCGTCGCTCCTTGAAAAAATAGATCGTAAAAAAAATACAATAATCTCACCAGCTCGAAGCTATATCAGACGTATTTTTTCTTTGCCAATCCGACGATTGTTTTTCTCCCGCCTTAATGTCCTGTAGGGAAACCCGCGAATCTGAAGAAGAAAAAAGTTTTCGGTGAGTAATGTTATTAAAAATAAAGTTTCTTCCTGTAAAAAATACTATGACTAGCTGTGACAGAGTGGCATTCATATGATATCCGGATATACGTCCAGCAAACAGAACGTCTCTCCTTCCACTCGGAATTACCCGCACTTCCCCTTGTGCATGCCCCAACTATTCTCGTACCACCGCAGTACCGAGGTGAGAGGTCCAAGTTGTAATTTAACTAATGTCCAATGCGCTCTCGCGAGCCCAGTGACTATCCTCTCTCGTTGCACCGCAGCTTAAAGCACACATATGCTAGATGCACTCATGCTGCCGCTGAAGCTGCTGGAGCCCTTGGTTGTCTAGGCGAGGTATACTTTACGAGTACCTGAATATGGTCACGAACATGCCTGCGACCACTGCTCTCGCCCCGCCTCTCTGTCTCTGCGAACTCCTCGCTGGCTCACCGCGGAGTTCGCGGTCTCGCAACTTTGACACTGCGTTATAATATTTTATGCTATCTTTTTTACTCGGTCACAGTGACAATTATCTTTTCCCTTTTTTAATTCAAGATTTTCGTGTAAAAATGATTAAAATTTTTTCGTTGTAATCTACGTGCTTCAGCGGCTCTTTCTACCATCCCAAACTCAGTATCTAGTCACGTAACAGATGGATTATCTATAACGCCCCACGAATGTTCACTACCCCTCGATGTCCTATGAATAATGCCCGACTTGGTCCGAGCGATCGAGGGAGGAGCGAGGGCCATCAGAGAACGAGGGACGATTTCTCAACCGCATCGGGGGACCGCGTTGCTGGCGCTGTTGCGGCTGCTGTTCGGTACGGTGCTGTACCTCGATCGTGTCGTCGTTCGCCCGAGGAATCGTGGACTCTGAATTAACCGGAAGCAGAGGCGCGAGCGCGGCGAGCGGTAATCCCGTTTTACTAGAGGTGCACGCACGAGTTAGCTAGCTGGTTATAACTATAGATCTTCGCGGGGCGAGCCGAGCTTCTTTCCTCTCCGGCCGCAAAAGCCGGTATCTACCTACGGTGGCGCGTAGGTAGGTAGTAACGCCGGTTCTATTTATATTTAGAGTCCATTGTCTTCATTGGCGGCGGATATTAATTACTTCTAGTTTTAGATACGCGTTCGGCGTCGGCCCGACGCACGCGATACGCCGGCGATAGAAGTGGCGCTCAGCCTATTGATATTACTGTAACATAAATGGATGTTGTCCTAGCTTTTTTTGTTATCGGTACAGAAAAAAAATTTATAGAAATATCCCGCGCGATTGATCGATCGTAACGGTGTTCCGAAGGCGTAAAGAAATCCCCGGCTCCTCTTCAATGTAACGCCCGCTTAGGTACGTTGCATTCTGTACAAGCGACTATGTAAGTCATCTTCACCGAAAATTCGACATTAAGATGTTTTAAAGAGTAACGAGAGCAATGCCGCTTCGATTCGGAATTTCCGGTCGCGATATATGCACGTTCGTCTTTGTCGCGAAGGGAACGATAGAAATCGGTACGATAACAAAAAAAAAAAATTTGAGAAAAAAATCCTACGCGACTGATCGTTCGTAACGGTGTTCCGACCGCGTAAAGAAATCCCCGGGTCCTTTTCAATAGCCCCCCTTAAATACGTTGGATCCTCTGCTAGCGACTATATGAGTCATCTCCACCGAAAATTGGACAGTAAGACGGTTTCAAGAGTAACGAGAGTAATGTAGCTTCGATTCGGAATTTCCGGTCGCGATATATGCACGTTCGTCTTTATCGCGAAGGGAACGATAGAAATCGGAACGAAAACAAAAAAAAAATTTGAAAAAAAAAATCCCACGCGACTGATCGTTCGTAACGGTGTTCCGACCGTGTAAAGAAATCCCCGGGTCCTTTTCAATAGCCCCCCTTAAATACGTTGCATCCTCTGCTAGCGACTATATGAGTCATCTCCACCGAAAATTGGACAGTAAGACGGTTTCAAGAGTAACGAG
>JAPYZC010004366.1:0-10765 GCA_030522665.1 Ichneumoninae sp. A BG-2022a
TACTTGGATTTAACAAACATTTTGTTCAACGGACCAAATATTTCTTTCGCCACCCGCAACCGTAGCTTAGTTTGATATTACCAAACTTTTTTTTCGGTGTAGGAATTGTGTGTGTTTTTTTTTAATTCTCTTCATAACTTCGATCAAATACGAGAACGAAATCCCGTTGGCGCCGTGTCTCGTGCCACCTCGTTTTCGCGGAAAGTGGTGTGACCGGTCGCGCGATCCAACAGATGAAAGATCGCGATTCTCATCGACCAGCCTCGTATTCCGGTGCATGGATGTCGGTTAACGGGTTCGGCTGTTTATTTGTCAACTATGACCCTGCCTGGCACGCTTCTACGAGACTCGCATCATTGCCATACAAATTTATAAAATTTCAAGTACGCTGGTCACAATTTTATACACATAAGTTTTATTTTATTGAAATATATATATATTTTTTTATTTAACGTCGGATCAACTGCTATCATTATCAGCGACGGAACCTACTATTTTTCCTTCAGTGAGAACCGTACCACTACTTTCGGGGTTGCTCCATATGAGTGAACGTTAACTGTACTTTTGGATGTCAGTAACAGTCTGTCTTCTAGGTTTGCTTCACGGCGCCGGAGCTACGTCACTTCGATTACTGGCTGTAAACATTGGACGTCTACTGACATATATATCGGCTATTTCACCATAGATGCCAGGAGATACGTCTCGTCACAATATTTTTCTGCCAGGAAGACTACGGCACCGGGATTCAAACCCGAAACCTCCCGATACTTTATTTTCGAGGCTAGTACTCTAATCATGAGGCCGCAATGAGAAAAAAATGTACTTGACGGCCACCGTTTATTTGTTTTAAGTAAAATATTTATTTGATTTAAATAAATATTTATTTAAATTAAGTAAAGAGTTACTTAAAAGAAAATAATATTTATTTATATCAAATAAATATTTTACTTAAACCGAATAAACGGTGGCCGTCAAATACATTTTTTTCTGGTTGTGAAGAATCTGGGGAACGGTTATAATTTTTTAATTTAAATTAAACTGAGCCGATTTCTAAGATCAGTTTCTCAGTCTTTCTATCCTTAAGAACAACAAAATCAAACAAAAAAATCTCTGCCGTCGTTCAAAGAGGCGGACAGCTGTGTCAATCGGTATTGAGATATAGATTTAACGAGAAATCCCATTCCTATGTGTGATATATCATTGGATATTTTTTATTTATTTTTTAAATGATTTTCTCCTTTCCTCGCGGATATTACCTCCTATTTCCAGAAGGCATGGCACGCACCTATGGAAAATTTTGTTTACGCATGGTCGAGTATCGGAACCTGAGTCGGTGATCCGCCCGGATCCGAGCAATTTCCATCTTCCTCAATGTCGCGCTGCGCGGCGACACGTCTGTGCATACTTTCTCTAAACTCGAAGACGTATATCCGACGGTTAAGCGAGAGACTTTACAGATTATCCGGCATAACGCTCTCGATATCGCGCGATTATAGACTGGACGACCCATTTTATCTTCCCCCTTGCAGTCGAGCCAGGGGAAGATCTCCGCTATCGAGATTCGAGCAAAGTGCCGTCGGTTCTCCCGATAATGGTACAAATTACACGGTAGTCAATACACTTTCGAACGATTTACATCGAGCGACAACATTCTCTCGTCAATCGGCTTTCGACGAGTTTCGGCTAACCGTTCATTCACAAGGTTTCATAGTATGATCATGAATGGCAATAAGCATCATAACTTTCATCGATACGATTTTACAAGAAACATATCAAAAGTGTATAAAAAGTTACTGAAGAGAGCTAGAAAAATGTCGAAAAACCGTTGATATTTAATAATAATATTTTTGACAAGTCAATTACTTTTTTGTCGGCAACAATTAAGAAAATGATTATCTTCGCTAAAGAAGAGAAGCCTTCCCTCGTCATTATATATAATATATACTATGTAGTTTCCATTCTCTTAATTATCAGAGCATTATTTTCCCGTATAAAAAAAATCACGCAAGAAGCAATCCATACACGGCATAAGAGCCCGATGATACCTATGTATACATATATATATATATATATAGATATACCGTGAAAATAATAAAAATTCGCCTCAGCATCGTCGTGAATTATTAACCGGGCGTATCGGAGAAAGCCGCGAAGGGATGCGAGCGCGGGGAAACTCCTGTGTTGGACACCGTTTGGGGGCTAGGCAACCGCGCACGCACGCGCCGCGTATCCACTTTTCTTCCTATAATTAGTTAACGAGATGATAAAAGTAACAGAAATACTTATCTGCTTCATATCCGGAGATATATAATAAAATCGTCTTGGAATGGATACCAGCATTTTTCGTTCGACTGCTCGAGGTGCATATCAAGATAATTTTTTCATTATAAAAAACGTATTGCCCCATTCGGTGTCTGACGTATAAAATATGAATCGATGAAACTATGACTCGGATGTCGATTAAGAGCCCAGGATGGCAAAAAAGTTGCATATAAATTAGCTAAAGTCCCAATAAAATGGAAGTTCCTTTAACGAATTGCATAAGATCGAGTACCCGTTATCAACTGACCTTATTTCAACTATCCAGCAAATTTTGATCATCTGCATAAAGTTTCACTCAAGTTCGAGCGACTGCTGTAAAACAAAAGTACAGCTGTTTTTTAGATCACAAAAACAGACAAGAACACTGTACGATCGAATTTGCATAAAATTGCATACCAGTCATCTGACCCTGTTTCAACTACATGCTAAATGTCAACCGGTTATCTCTAGTTTCACTCAGGTTTGAGCAACTATTGTAATCAAAAATGTAAAAAAAACTGCAACATCCCAAAATGAGATTCATTCGCGATAAAAAAAAAAATTTCCCCATTCCTTCGAAGACGGAACTCTTTTACATTATCGCACTAAGCCTCAGCGAGTATCGATTATAAAGCCACGTTATCTAGAATCTCGCGTTTCCTGCGTGTAACAGGTTCCTTCGCGTTAAATTCGATGCAAGCGCGCACGGAGGCAGCCAAGCATCGGTGTATCCAGGACGCCGTACGTTATATTTCTCGGTGCAGTGAAAGCGAGCGGTTCAGTTTTTACTTCCAATAAACCGACACGATACGAATTAAATTATACATTATTCATACCGCGGCGAATTCTTGGCGGCAATGTTCATAACGAGTAGCGGCAAAGTGTAAATTTCATTAACCGCTCACTGTACAATCAACTGTAAGCGCAATTGTCTCTTCTCGGACTCCCGTCAAATTGTCGCATCACGACGAAGCGATAAAGCAAATTGATTTATATCCGTGGGAGCTAGAATCGGAGCTCTGACTAGATACTCGAACGACGAATTCGTTGAAATTTTACGACACAAGTATAAAAGTTCGATCGGCAATAGAAACTGAAGTAACTGGAAAAAAATGACGGGAGGCAACAGCAGCAGAGGATCAGCCACGACAGGAGAATGAGAGCCAGGAAAGTGGGGATTTGAGTTTCGTTCGCGAGGAAGTGGGTCGGCACCTCGTCTGCTTCGAGTCACTCGGCGAGAACGTTTGTGAAGCCTACGCACTCGTTCGCTGCACTCAGCCGAGCACGCTTCTAGCATTTCAAACTTCAAGATTTTTCGTACACTGGAATTTTACACTGAAAAGTAAAATGTATCAAAAGTACATAACATTTTATTTGACACTGATATCAGTTAATTGAACGCTGTTAATTTAATTTAACACTTTATTTAACTATAAAAAAAACTAAATTTGGAAATTGAAAAAGTATGAACTCTCGGTGCAGTGAAATCGTGTTGATAATAAGAACAAGTGTTAAATTTAATTCGAACGAAAGCTAGATAAATCGAATCAGGGTCAGTGCCAATACGTGGGTCGGTTTGCGAATTCTCTGCCGTCCCGGCGTTACGCTTTGATTCGTCGTAAAATCGATCGTCGATATTCGGATTCTCGTCGCGGGGCATGAAGCTCTTGGAAAGTTGTGAAAATAGGCGGTGAGTAATTTCGGCGCTGTTGTGGACGCGAGAGAGGCAGTTGAATCGTTGGTGTTGATCGCGTTGGATCGTCTCGCACGGTCGAGTCGCCGCGTCGTCCGCGGCTTCCCTCTCGAAATTTCTTTTCACTTTTTCCCGGAGAGCACACTTCCCCGGCGATAATAAACGACGAGAGAAATCATCGCAGTTCCCTCGAGTTTGGTCGTCAAAAAAACGGAGAAGAGGTCGTCATCGATCGGACACAGTTCCAAAACTTCAATAAAGTGCTTTCGTAATATTTTTATTTTTCAACAAAAAGTGAAGAGCTCATCGTCGTTAAGACAGTTCTGAAACTTGAACAAACGTCACGTCACAGTGTTTTCTTTTTCCATTTTTCATTAAAAAAAAAAAAGTGAAAAGGCTATCACAGTGAAAATTTGATTCAAAAAATCAATGGGTGACATAAGAATTTTGGATCCGAGAATGGATCCTCGTTTCGGCGGCGATCCGAAGCATCGCCATTGGCCGACCGTCTATCGTAACCATCCATCCTCCCGTGGGCCATCTTTCTGCTATCGTCCGGTTCCCATCGAGGCTCTGACGCAGTGGATGTCCCCTCACATCGCCGCGCACGACTACAACTACGTGCCGGCTCGTATCGGCACGAATAAGGGCAGGGATTACTACTATTTGGCACCGATGTACAGAAACGCCATGCCACCTCCACCCCAGGCACTTCCGGCTCTCCAGCCACCGGTTGCGATAGGTCCGCGAATGATGATAATGGAGCAGTCGCGAGGTCGCACGAAGAGCTCGTCGAACGGAGCTGTGAGAAGCAGCGTGCCGCCGTGCACTTGTTCGGTCGGCAGGACGAGGTCCCTCGAGGACGTCAGAAGCGAGATAAGCGAGTGGGAAGAGTACAACGACGAGAACGGCAACCGAGTCAAAGCCGGATCGAAGAACGGACTGAGACACACGAGAAGATCGATGGAGAATCTTCTGGACGTAGAAAATCAGTGCGCAACGACTTACAACAGATTCGTCAAAAGCCCGACGAGGAGAATCGTCAAGGATGAAAATAAGAAGGAGGAAAAGTGCCCGAGACGACGTGGAAGTTACATGGTTTGTAACGATGTTTTTCGATGTTGGTAACGAGTACAGGGAAAAAGAGCACTCCTTGAGGTGGAACAGGAACTCGATCACTAACAAAAACTTTAATGCATTTTTTTCCCCAAGAGTGATTGGCGTTTTAATTTCCTCAGAGAAGCTTAGTGCTCTTGGGTAAAAAATGAATTAGAGTTTTAGTTACGGACTGAGTGAGTGTCAGACGTGGATTCGAGGATCGGTCGCTTATGCTCTTTGTTTGAATGTATATAATTGAGAGTGAAGTAGAGTAATTTAGTTCATGGTTCGTAGAGATACCTAAAACTTTTACTACAATCGTAAGATCGATCTGTTCATAACTTAGCCCAATTATTATAATGAGAGTGAAAGAGAATCCCAAGCCATGTTACCGGTCACCGTCTGCCGCAATTTAACGTTTCTATACACTTCCTCCTTCCTTTCTCTCGTTCTCGGGCGGTTTGAAATTAATTTTTAATTGGAGCGAATATAACTCGGTCTTTTACAACGTTTAACGAAAGGACGAGGAGACCACAGCACGTGCTGAAACGCTCGGTTGATTGCCAGCCAAGTTGAGCCCTCCTTTCGTTTTATTACAACAAAACTTTGCGTACGCGCTCGTTTCAATTAACACCGGATACGCGGTAATCCACGATACCGCGCAACCGGTGCGCAATTTTACTGTCACTCTCACTGTGTTGTACGAGATCCGGGCGAAACCATGCGCAAGGCTGCGGAGATAAAATTTGAAGAAAAAAAAGGAATAGAAACGAACCGGCGCATTCTGAACTGCCGGAAGATAATACGATCTCGGATGAATTATAGTTGCAGCGTCTGTAATTACAACCAAGCAATTCCGTCCCCGAGAGCGTGAAATGTAAATACTGACGTTACGTCAACATGCGTGCGATAACAAACTATTTCGCAATGGCAAAAAAAAGTTTACGATTTTCTGCTCGGACAGATATGTGCGTGAGCTCGAGGTAGATTGGGCGTGAATATTAGAGATTGTCGCGAATTCGAATGCCGGATAATTTCGTAGGAGGAGATATTTTGCTGAACTGCAGCGAAAGGGAACTAAAACCGGTGGCGTTTTTTTTTCATCAGCTGGCGTTTCAATGAAACGGCAACAACATAGATAAAATAATTTTAAACTAATACACAGATGCATGGGCACACATAGATACGGCGAAGTAAGACTTGTCGGTGGTTTGCATATAACACACGGGCGAACTCGTGACACCGGTTTCCCTAGAAGATATAATACTATAAAGTTTATTTACGACTTTGTTCACAACGCAAGGCTCGCGAGTTGGAGCTGAAGTATTTCTCTTTTTTTCGTGCGAGAACTCCCTTTCGATAATTAATGCAAGCTAAATCAACATTCTCCGCGGGCAAATTTTGTTGACGGTATATTTACTAATCGACACCCACAGCGCTTCCGCGATCGTTAAAATACATTTATCCAGAGTTTTGATCTTTCGCATACTTTCGATAAATTGTAAAAGAATCGCTTGAAGTGGGCTTGGACATAAACCAATAATAAATAATAAAAATAAATCTGCAAAAAAGTATCTTACGAAACCTTCAACAAAAAGGATTATATTGGCCACTGTGTTAATGACTAGCTTTTTCTTTTTTAAGACTTTGATCGAGAAGGAATTATTATATGCGCTATTGGGTAAATAAAACGGGGTTTTTTCAACAGGAAAAAGTGCTTGTCTTCGCTGTTGTGCTACAGGAACAGCTTTTAAAAAATATCACACATGCGTGACGTTTTCTGAGATCTCATTGACATTTATTCCACCCGACTAGGAAGAGAAAACTGCCACTTCTTTGCATTAAAATCACGATGTTTAACAGGCATACGGAAGTTGCTTGGTAATGATCGAGAAACTTCGTTACAGACGGGGCAAAACTCTCGAACAAATCCCTCTCTCTCAATCCATGCAATTGCAGATCCCCTCGTTCATGTAACCAGCAGATTAGTCACCCCATCGAGGTGTTACAACTCGTCCAGCCGTAATTTGCTATTTTCCAACGCAATCACGTAACTAGATGAGCAGCTTTGGGGTTGAACTTTCGCGCTACTGGACACAGGTCACGAGACTTCTGGACCGCGTCGGTATAGATCTCTATCCGTCTTAAAAGTTGCTCAACGCTACGGTGCTAATCGAGAAGCAAGGTTCGGAGCTTTGCGTAAACGGTAATTACTTTCCTTCGCTGCTGGAAGTAACTCGCGAAAGGACAAACTTTGCCTCGAACTGGGATGCACAAAAGTGAGAAACACTTTCGAATTTTAGCGACAACGTCCGAAAGTGATTATGCTATCGTCATCTTTACCGACGATCCGATCGTAAAGTTTCTCGTGAAATTTGAACCGCTCCTCGGTCGTTTCGAGAGGATGGAAAGTGACCGTGCAGGTACATAAAACGTCCTCTCCTAACCATCAACATGGACGGAGCTCGCACCCACATGAATGAATGTATGATCGTCATATATCGATAATAATATATCTGGAATATACAAAATAGGTAGTCGCGCGCTTCTTCTATGCAAATTCCGTTGCATCACCGCTAGTGAATTAATCATGAAAGTTTCTTTCGGTTCTTTTTTTCTTTATTCTGATCTACTTTTCTTTTCCGATCTGTAACGATGGTAATCGATTAAGGTCGACTGCATCAGATCCTCAAGTTATCCGGGGAAATGAGGCTTGAATATTCATCACACGAAGGTAATAAAATATGATAAATTGTTGACCGAGTGAACGTTCGAGCAAAAAAATCAAAATAAAAACGAAAAAAAAATGAACCGTTTGTTGTACCTGTGGCTCGTTTCGTTTAATACGCTGGCTGCGGAGGGTCCTTAACCGCCCGAATAGAACTCTTTGATTCTGAAGAGCACTCGAGGTGCGCTAAAACTCCCGCTTCGCGTGAGCTTACGAATGCACTTGACTCGAATACACCGCCGTTCGGTCTCAAGAACGTCGTACTTGTATCCGATAGGAGTACTTACCGAAATAGTGAAATCGATGGTTCACGTTGTATTCGCGATTATTGTTTGCTACGTCCCCGTCGTTACGATTTTTGAGATCGGTCGAAGATATCGCATCGTTCGACAAAGGAAAAAAAAATTGCCAATCGCAAAGTTCGTAATTTAAGATAAATACTTGAAAAAATGTTAGGGTATTTAAAAAAAATTATCTTCTTCCGAATCCGCACTAAACGGGTCCGTTGATTTCCTAAGAAAAATTTACAGACACCTGAAATTGTTGCCGCGAAGCTAACGGTAAACTACGAACGGTCGAGACCCCACGAGACCTCCGCGTTATTATAGTCGCGGGCACATATTTACCGATTTTTTTTATTACGGCTCTGGTCCCCAAACGAGTTTGACGAGTAGATACCAGAAAATTATCGTACGATCGTAATTTATCAATTGGCTATGGACGAATTTGCTAAAATTTCGAGAAAAAAAATGCTGTCCTCGTGTCTCGAAATTTGCTCGGAATTCCTTTCGTTGTATCGAGCAGACGGCCAAGAGGTCATAAAAAATTGGAGATAATGCCAAATATGCAGCAAATATGGAGAAAACGCCAAATATTTCTGGACTTTTATTTTCTCCAGTGATCGATTAGGATAACGCGCATTGTGGTACCTAAAAAAAATATGACGCTTTCGCGAATGACATTCGCATCTCGACGCCTCGCGGGCGGCGGGACTCATTATTAGTTTGTCGTCTAGTCGGAGATCGCCGCTGCGATGAATTGGAAGAGTGGAGAAACGGGTCGGTCGTAAAATTAAATTTTTAGAGAACGAGAGAAAATGTTTCCGATGTCTCGTTCGAATTCCATCATTATTTACTAGTCTCTCGGGTCTATCGTTAGGTGTATACTTAGATACCTCTGCCTCGATGAGTCTCCCGTAGAACGGAGAGTCGATGTTAAACGCGTTTCCGCCTCGTTAATTCACGGCAGCGAGAGGAAAGCGTCCGATTCGAACCGCTACAAGAGGAAGAAAAAAAGAATGTGAAAAATAAAATAACGCGAGAGTGTCTTCATTCACTCTTGGATCGCAGGTTTCGATGTTGGCCTCGTTTTTACTTGTAAAAAAGCAACAAAAAAAAACAAACGCGTTAAAAAAATATAGGAATGATCCATCAACCCTTCGGCTCTCACTGGGAATTGTTTCTTAACTTCTTTTTATTTTTTTATCCAACAAAATATCGTCGAACATCTAAAACCGATTATGAAGTGAACTCCAGAATAGGCACAATAAACATCACGCAATAATGAAATTGCCGTGCCTCAATCCGCGGTGTAGTAATAACAGCGCAATAACTATTGGAGAGGCGTAGCATTCGAGTTTCACTGGTTAACCCGGCCACCGGGAATTCTTGTATCTTGGGTAACCCCCTTGGCTACACTCAATCCGACGTACCTTTGCCACACATGTGCGCCGGCTACTTGGCTCGTTGCCGTCTAACAACCGCTTCCTGCAGGAATGATAAAATTTCGCATCGTACCCTTTGGCAATACCACCATCGGGAGCTCTCACTCTCCCTCGATCCTTTTTCCGCAACTCCTTCTGTCGCAACTCCTCCGGCTGCAGGAAACGATCGTCGTGTATCGATTGCACCAGACGCGAACAGCTCTTCGAAGCTATTAATTTTTATATACACAACAATAACGCAGAAGCCACTGCGTACCGCTGCATACTATTTCTCGTGCGGTATTTTCTCAGGATATGTGGGTCGAAGCACAGGTGTCCGTCGGAGACAGAAGGCTTTCTTAACAGTAGATTATCGTCCCGGGCGTTCTACACGCGGCAACGCGAACGAAGACCCGACGACGATGTGTAACGTCGTATATTGGATCGAGCGTGATCGACGGACATTTGCAGTCCTTGTAAGAAAAACGGCACATTTATATCTCTCCACTTACAACTCTACCGTATTAGAACTCTACCAAAAACTTAAATAAACATTTAAATAAAACTCTCCCCGAATTTATATAAAACTCTACCTCAATAAAAAAAAAACTCCCCCGGATAAAAATTAAAATTCGGGGAGAGTTTTATTTCAATTCCGGGAGAGTTTTTGGTAGAGTTGTGAGTAGTAGAGATATAAATGTGCCAGAAAAACAAACATTTTTTAAAGAAAATTGTAAAACATTATTAATTAATAATCAATCATTAATAATTACTACATATATTATTATTATTATTACACAGAAAAAAAAGTTTGGTAATATCAAACTAAGCTGCAGTTGCGGGTGGCGAAAGAAATATTTGGTCGATTGAACCAAATGTTTGTTAAATCCAAGTCGATTGAACCAAATGTTTGTTAAATCCAAGTAACTATTCGTTAAAGCAACTAAATATTTGGTCAAACTACTAAATATTCGTTCAATCAACTAAATATTTCTTTGGCCACCCGCGACCGCAGCTTAGTTTGATATTACCAAACCTTTTTTTCGGTGTATTATTATTATGCATTATAATCGAAGTTCGTACAGTCAAATATTTTTTAATATTAATATATACTGTGGAAAAAATATCATTAATGGACTTTGAAGTGCACTGAGAAAAATAATTGGTAGAATTAAGCAAATGCGCGGTGACATACGTTCGAAGGTGTATTTTGTTGGTACAACAAAAATGTTTGTTTCAGTCA
>JAPYZC010004367.1:0-20252 GCA_030522665.1 Ichneumoninae sp. A BG-2022a
TACATACAATATTACATACAATATTACATACAATATTACATACAATATTACATACAATATTACATACAATATTACATACAATATTACATACAATATTACTCTCGCTAAGCCTATGCTGCAGCATACACGGTGAACGAAAATTGTTTGAACAGTCAACAAACATTTATTGCAAATTCCACAATATTTGTTTCCGTAAATTCACAATTTTCTTTTCGTGTTAATTTTTTTTAGTTTATGAATAATATTATCTAAAGAAAAAGTTTAAACTAACAAGAAGAAAATTGTTAAACTTCATGGATCATTTTTTTTTCCTGTACGCGAATAAGTATCGTACAAGATATTCGAGTGATCCATTGGGCATGCGTGCGGCTGCGACATCGTTCGACATCCCGAGTGTGAAAGCCCCACCGCGTGGATGCACCGATCGGAATGCTGCGCCCGATAGAAAATCGATTGATTGGAATGGAAAGTCGACGTATCGATCTCACTCGCCCTGTGTGCGATCTCCCGCGAGTTTCTTGCATGGTGTACACGGTCGCAATCTCGAATGGGGAGATTCTCGTTCAGCGATCACAATCGGCCACGTTAATGGTACCCGGATATGGCATGCTCGTGCTGGTCGTGCACACAAGCTGCGGGCTTCGTTGTTTCGTAACTATAATACTGTGATATATACTGTAACGACCGCGCGAGTGAATAACACGCGTAACGTTTCACGGAAATAAAGGGACGACCGATTATAAAAAGAACGGAACTTGGGCTAATTTATTGGTTCAAGATCTGCTGCCGTACCGTTTGTCACGTCACACGTCAGTTCGTGGTAAAGTCCCCAATACGACTGACTGTCAACTGTACAATCGATCGTTTGTACGTCCGTTAAATGTTCTACTGACCGAGCGGTCCCCCAAGACCGCTTACCAAGGATAATATACAATATACTATACGATATAGGGGAGAGCGGGGCAAAACGGGGTTTTTGGGCAGAACTAAATTTTCCAATCATTTTTGGATCGGACAAGGTGCCAGAACTGGCCAGAAAAGGTTGATGTATCCGATAGGGCGAATTCGGGCTTCCAAAAATTATTGGAAAATGACGTTTTGCCCCGTTGCCCCATTTTGCCCCGCTCTACTCTACTACACAATATACTATACGATATACTATACGATATACTATACAAATTACTATACAATGTAATATACGATATATTATACAATATACTATACAATATACTATATATAGGGATCATGATTGATTTAAAAATAATTTTCTCCGAATTGAGAAGCCACTCGGCTGAGGGACCGCCCGCATCACGTGCCCGATATGGCCGAGAGGGGTTCTCGTACCGATAATCTCTCGAGCACCATTGAGATCTATTTATGCGCGGGAAAACGGAACGGACCGGATGAAGGTTATCAGAGCCATGCACGTTCCTCTTACACTTCGGAAACACTCTTGATATTCCGCGGCAGGAATAGAAACAGTTATCAGTGCATCCAATATTTACACTTTGGAGACTTATAGAAACTATCGTCAAAATAGTACATGCTTATGATAACTTAAGGTATCGGAATGTTTTTTTTATTTAGTTTTTATAAAAATTCAAAGTTGCTTCAATGATAATGAAAAAATTCAATAAGTACGAAACGTGAAACTACGTATATATATATGTTTTTAATTTTTTTTATTTATATATTTATATATTCATCTATTTTATATATTTTTTTCATTTAAAGTAAGTCTCAATTCTCACAGCCGATTAGCGCGGTGGGTCGCTTTACCTGCTCAATTAGTTCTTCGATCGGAAAATAAGGTGCGAACGAGCGAAAGGTCGCGGGGTCTCATTCCCGCGGGTCAAGGTCCAGCCGCGGGCAGGATCATCGTCCTCCCCCACGTGGGCGCGATATCTCTCTAGCTACACGCCCTCAGCCCCGTTTTTCCTTTCACACCTCCGGAGTGAGGGGGATCGAGCGAGAAGCCTCCCGGCCGCCTCGTTTCTCGCGCAAGAGGAAAGTCATGATTTCTGGCGTATTTTATACATAAACTAAAATCGCATGATTCATAGCATGTAAACATCCATGACATATGAATGAGATTTCAGAATTTGGAAATTCATTCCATGTGCTATGAAAACCGAAATTACGAAATTATACATGGAATTAGATTTTCGGAATTTTAAAATCCATTCTATGTGCCATAAAAACCGAAATTCCGAAATTGTAGCATATAGAATAGAATTTTCGAATTTCGTAATTCATTCTATGTGCTGTGAAGACCGTCGAGAGGGTTCCCGAAAAGGGGGCTCAGCTGTGGAGGGGGGGGGGGGGGGGCAAACATGCAAACCAACAAACAAATCCACAATTTTCCGAAATATATATAAGGCACTTAGATAATAAACAACATATGAAATTATATATATATAATTTCTTATATTGCTTACACGGATAATAAACAATATATATAGCACGGGAGTGAGTCACGAGCGAATAGGGAAGCCAGTCGATCGATGGGAGCGCGAATGGCCGCAATGTGCCAAGCCTCGTTTGGTCTAGCTCGATCTAATTGCCATCCTTCCTACCTTGCTAACGACACACCACTATATAACGAAGAATCATAAAATAAAGTAGAATAACGAGAATAATCATCGAATTTTTTTCCGTCGAATTTTTTGTACCTACTTGTTGTGTAGTACAACGTATTACATCGCAAAATTACGATCAATTTGGCGCGAGCGAGCGGTGCTTGATCATGGGATTTAAGTATTATAGTATTTTACGACTTGGCTTTCCGCCCGAGGCTTCGCACGGTTACGTATTGTATCTATAGAGATATTACACATGTTGCGTTAGGTATATTCGATAATGTACCGGAGTTCAACGCACCGCTCGTCGCTGTGTCTTCGCCATGTCGGGCGCTATTACACTGCACGTAATGACTATGGTTGGAACATCGCGAGACCATGAATTCAGACGGTTCGTCGACGCTGAATCGACTGATACGCTTTTCTTTTTTTTGTTCGCACAACTATCGTATGTGCTATACTGTACACCCAGAAAAATAATTTATTTTACGGGACCCCCGTAAATAAATATTCATTTGGTTTAAGTACATATTTATTTGCTTTAAATACATATTTATTTAATTTAAATAAATGTTTACTTAAGACAATTAAAATATTTATTTGCGGGTGCCAGTCAAATCAATTATTTTTCTGGGTGTACACAGTACAAAAAGTCTGTACTTTTTGAAACAACTTATTGTCCTCAAACGTCCACAATTTTATATTTGTTAATTATTTAATTTTATAAACAAAAGTACAAACTAAAATTGTTAATTGCACGAGAAATAAAAGGGCAGGTTTGTAATATTCAAATCTGAACAAAGGCGTTTGTCACTTATTTAACAAAATTATTTTTACGAAACTTCGTATTCCGATTTTGCGAAATTATTTTTTACTGCGTCGTGAAAATGTACAGTCGATGTATAGATTATGATAATACAGTAGGTTTTATTCGCTGACTATTACTGCCTTTTACCATCGACCGAAAATGCAGTTTTCCGTTTTAATCCTTTGCAGTACAAATCACAGTTTTTTTATTGTTAATTATTTGTTTCTTAATGGATTTCTCCTCGACCAATGTTCAAAATACAAATGTGTCTCGTACTACGTTAATCTTTCAATAAAAAAACACAAGAAAAATCGTAAATATTAATTCATTTTTACTTAACTCAGGTTCTCTTTAATTAAAATAAAAATTATTTTAACTTAAACTCTACTTCGTGCGGACTGTGCGTAGCTCAGTATTATCTCAAGTGCACAATTCCAGAAGACACTAAAATATTGCTCTGTGAATCCCAGCTCCCATATTCCCCAAACGGACAAGACGCGCTATTGTTGAGTTCGTATTGTTTGTCGCACGTACGTTTTCGTGAAAAAGCACTCTTGGCGCATTTCCTAGGACTCTTTCAGGGACTCGATGACTAATCAAACTCAAGAGTGGAGGCGACACAACGATTCCGTTAAAAATGTTGAAAAGGAAATGTATGTCATTAAATGTTTTTACAGATATTATGGAAAGACAAAATTAGCCAGCATTATTGCTTGCGCATAATCGCGTTTGTCGTGGCCCAGAGCGTTTCCGAACGTAAGTGCAATCATTCTTAAGAATGTATGCTATCTCCAGTTTCCTAGAGTGGGTATCATCAGATTGGATCGTCCGATCCTTCAAATCGCAATTTTAAGAACAAATCTACGGAACTATTGTTGAAATGTATCAGGGACTGTAGAACTGTGCTAAATACAACTGCTCCATGCTCCAATATTCGAAATATGGTGTTGCTATGGTTTGGTGCGCAAAGTTGGCATCTCATTCCTTTAAACCGCGATTTTGAGGGTAAATGAACGGAACTATTGTTGAAACCTATCAGAAACTGTATAACTATGCTGTATGCAAGTAAATCTGACATTTTTTAAATGGACATTCTAAGATGAGATTTGGCATCTCATTCCTTTAAGTCACGATTTTTTCAATAAATAAACGGAACTATTGTTGAAACCTATCAGGAACTGTAGAACTATGCGGTATGCAAGTAAACCTGACATTTTTTAAATGGAGATTCTAATAATTGTTATGCTAACTTTACAGACGTGGATCGGACTAGTGACAGATATAAAGTTCTGATAATTTTAAAGGAACAATATTTTATTCGGTACTTGTTTTACTTAATTTTTTACTGCCACGGTCAAATTTTCTATAGTTTCACGCCCAATATTTTGGTAATTCTCATATTTTTACTCGTTACTAGGGTTACGAAATGCGAGAGAAGTAGCGGAGACTGGTGGTGCGTCATTTGCAGTACGCGTGCGCAGCGCCGCTATCGTGTTCTCAACGATCGGGTAAGGGGAATAAAAAAAAAATGGAAATCCGGTCGGTCACGATCAGTCAAATTGTGGGGCCTCGGTCGGGAACAATGCTATTCGTCGACAGCGAACCGTTCGATTGGGCACACCTTTCGAGATCGATCTTAGTTACGGAAAAGGAAGCCTCGAAGGTCGCCCGTCACACGGGAGTCGAGAAAGACTGACGGTTATCTTCGACGTTAGCATTAAACACGACCTCGTGGGCAAGCGACCGAACAGGCTGGGGACATTTGAGGAAATTGTCAATCACGTTTCGTTCGTGGATTAAAAAAAAAAAAAAAACGAAACCAGCTTCGCTTCTATCGGCGTATTTTCTCTCCACTGCAGTTAGCAGAGATCTTGCCGCGCGATATCCGATCGCCGCTTTTCCCGGACACACCAGTCTTGTCGACCCACTTCGTTCTATCACCGATGATCGCACATTTGGCGTTTCCATTCGTTCGTCGGGTGAGGTTCGTCACTTTTCCATAAAAAAAAAAATAATCGCTTGCGCAACTTTTCTCAGTATTAATAATAACATAATTGTTACGGCTAGGTAGGGTCCCACTTCTTTCTTTCATGCAATCTCCCGTACCTACGGCGCATACCGTCATGCCGGTGCCCTCATCGTTTACGAGCATAACGATGATGCATCCGGCGGCGGGACTCGTCACCTCCAGCGCTACTGTAGGGACTCCGCAACTGACTAGTACTATCTTTACACTGCGTGTACACGGATAAGGCGAATTCCCAGTGTTCCCTGCAGATTGAGTACTTTGCGGCCTTGGCACAAAGAAACGTAGAATATCCTACTTTCCCTCCGAGTCTGCCCGATCAACTTAGGCATCGAATAGTTGATAAATACGAACATCAATTCAGATTAATTTTAGCTTTGGATTAGAACAACAACTTCCGTAATGATGATAATATTGTCATAATTATCGTAAAATTATCATAATCGGCGTAAAATTTTCATAATTATCATAAAATTTTCATAATTATCATATAATTTTCATAATTATCATAAAATTTTCACAATTATCATAAAATTTTCATAATTATTATAAAAATTTTATCATAAACATTTCATAATTATCATAAAATTTTTATAATTATCACAGAATTTTCATAATTATGATGTAATTACTATAATAATGTTGATCCAGTCGTAAGATGACGTTCATTCCGTGGTAATGTTTTTCAGTTGGTATTGTAATTTCTGCAAAATATTTCTCTTCATTTATGCATTAGGTTCGTAGAGTTTACCTGTCGCATTTGTTGAGAAAAGCAATACTTGCAAGTCTTTCTTTAGAGCCAATTCGCATCTTCCCCAGGCGGTGGTCTTTCCGGGCAAGCAGCTATAGTGCTCGCGCACATGTACTTACCCTGTAATAGCACGGTGAGTGCGGTATTCGTTTCTGTACAACGGTTCGTAACGTTGAAATGTGTATTACCGGGACTAAGTATCATTCCGAGCCTCTCGCGGATAAGGTGGTCGGCTCGACGACGCGGAACTCCGGGACTACCGGGATTGAGGACGTTTCGTTGCGGTTCAGCGTCGAGGAAACTCGCGATCCCGGTTATCTGTTAACAAACCCATAATCGTATTTGCAGTCCGCGCGGTTGTTCTCCGCCATTATCTTGTTGCCGACAAGTACACACGGTTCAAATCGACGTGGAGCGTGTACGGCCTACTCTGTTTTATCGACGGAGCAGGGCGCATAAAACGAAAGAGCTTGCAGTCATACAATTAGACGTTTAGTACAGAACGCAGCCGGGCAAAGTACCAAAAAATACATAAAGTGCAAAGTACAAAGTATTAAGTACTTTTGTGCTCGAAGTATTTCTCGAGTATTTTTCGCAATCAGTGTCGTAGCGATAAGCTTATGTAGGCTTAAAAAAAGGTGCAAAGCAATTTGCACATTCCTCATTCATTCGAATTTTGCGCATAGCTTTCTCTATGAGCAACTTCGTTGATCGATTTTATCCTTCTCATAGAGGAAGCCGTGGGCAAAATTGTAATAAATGACACATCCATGTGCAAATCACTTTGCACCTCTGTCGGAACATTAAAAAATGTTCACATTTCATAAGATTTAAACGGTAAAAATTAACCGCAAGATTAATTGTAAAAAATGGTTAACTTAAATTTTCGTAATTCTTCGTTTTGAGGCTTCTTTTAAGGAGGGAGTCTCGCTGCGCGCTGACTTCACATAAGTTCGACAACAATAAGAGAAAATTGCAAGTACATCTTGATAGTGTAAAAATCTGAAAAAATCATGTATACTAAAGGTACTGAGAAGATGAATTTTGCATAATGATAATTACAAAATGTTATTAACAAATTCATCAAAAAATTATTTGGTTAACAAATTACCCGGTAACAAACCTTTTTTTTTTTTTTAAATGATACGTTAATTTTTCTGAATACGTATGAATTTTTTCAGATCTTTATCTAATCGTTGATTTTTTATTTTTTTTATAGAACAAAAATCAACGTTTAGATAAAAATCTGAAAAAATTCATATATATTTAGAAAAATAAACGAATCATTTTCATTAAAAAAAAAGTTTTGTTACCGGGTAATTTGTTAAGCCATAAATTTTTTGATGAATTTGTTAATAACATTTTGCAATTATTATTATGCGAAATTAATCTTCTCAATACCTTTAGTATACATGATTTTTTTCAGATTTTTACGCCATCAAGAAGTACTTGCAATTTTCACTTATTGTTGTCGAACTTATGCGAAGTCAGCGCGCAGCGAGACTCCCTCCTTAATCTATGCTTCATTTTTTTCATAAAAAATGTGTATAAGGCATTTTCTTATTTTCTTAAAAAAAAAATGAAAAAATATCTCTAGATTTCTTAAAAACTGAATAAAAAAAATTATAAAATAGATTCTCATAAAAATGATACTTATTCAAAAGTTTAGAAAGATAGTCATATAGGGTAAAAGTGGTGAATATGACCCACGTCGATTAACCCGTAAATCAATGATATATGGACCGGGCCATATTCCCCACTGTTACCCTATTGCCCAGCTTTGGTAAAAAATCAGTGTATCTCACAATGCCCATGCAAATCCAGGTAAACAGATTCTTCGGTTACGGCCGGATGGTCCTTCGTCATTGGCCAGCCGGTCTCATCTTCCCCCAGCCACGAGCGGAAAGACAATAAACTTTCGTCGTACAGCATCCACAATTTGCATTAATTTCGATGCAAGACGGAAGCGCCGGTGGGTCTCTCGTAAATATCGCGGTTCCTCCGGTACCGGCGAAGGTGGATCGAACGACCGGATGGATCGACGACGGTAGGATATTTCGAGACCGAAGAGTCCTCGTTCGCCTCGTCTCGCCCACACGCCGCTTCGTCTGCGCTTCCTTCTGGCGCTTCCGCCTCCGCAGCAATCCTCGTTGACCGCACGTGTGTGGGTTCGGGCTCGCAATGGATTCGCGGACCATGCGAAAACATATCGCGGTGCATCTTGTTATTAAAGCCCTCGTCAAACTTCATCGGAGCCGAGCGAACACAATGGCCTGCGGTGAATAGCTTCGTGTCTGCAATTATTATTATTATCATTTTATTTCATTTTTTTTACGACCATTGCCGTTTTGGTCCATTCGGTATCGCTTATCGGGCAAAGGGAGAAAGCTGTGCATCCGCGCGAGGGCGAACGTGTGTAACTTTCTCAACGGAAGCCGCGCCTATCCTCAGCATTCGCTAAATGATCGATTGACCCCGGACCTCGCAACGTTTCTACGTAGAGGCTTCTACGTGTGCGCACAGCGAGACCCGCACACATTGCGACTGTTGTACATATCGGGACCGCGGGATTGGAAAACTTAATTACCGGTGCAGTGCAGTGGCTGCGCCTCACCTCGCGATGAAAGTTGCCGGCGGTAATGCCGCGTTACTCGTAACCCAGTAACCTCGTGAATTCTGTATATCCAGCTGATTCGGATGGGAAAGAGTGTTTTTTTTTTTTTTTCAATGATCGTTATCGGTTTATCCGAAAGTCAAGAAACACACGCATGAGATTGCACTGCTCTCCTGTCTTGTGATCGGTTTAACTGGTCTGATTAGTGAAATGTTAGTGTTTATTTTCTTTTAATCATCTTTGTACTTTGTGCAAAAGTGTAACTGAGAAGGAAAAACGATAAATGGAATTACTGATTAGAAAGCATTAATTTTCAACTGCGTGAAGTCCGTAAATGCGTGACCAGCAAGTGCTGATGTTTGTTTCTTTCACTGAGATTTTACACCCCTTAAAAAGATTCCATTTAACGGAAGCTGAGCCGGTTTAACCTCAATACGGATTGTCATGTTGTCCTCAATATTCACTTCTCGAACCCACTTCTCAATATTTATTCATTCACAAATTCGTATATATGTGTATACATATTTTTTTAATTTACATAATGAAATATACGTTCGACAACGCTTAATTACAAGTTTATTACACGATAAGATTTACAACTGGCTGTAATTTAGTCTGCGCACTGACCAGAGTTTAAAAGAACCCGAGACGGAAAACCTACGCCAGGGTATTCATAGCGAGAAAATGAAGAATAAAATTAGAAAGGAAACAGAGAAAGAAAGAGGAGAAACGAGCGGAGGCGGATCGGTTTAACTGGTTTGATTAATGGCCTGTTAGTGTTTTTTAATCACCTTTATACTTTTGTGCATAAATATAACTGAGGAGAAAAAACGACAAATAAAATTCCCGATCAGAAAGCATTTTTAACTTCAAGAAGTCCGGAAATGCGTGACCACCAGTAACCGCTGCTGATGATTATTTCTCTCAGTCATATTTCACACCCTGTTCGCTTCTTAACAAAAGGTCGATTTAACGGAAGTCTGAGCCAGTTTTACCTCAATCCGCATTGTCTCGTTCTTTTCACTTCTCAATGTTCACTAATTCACAGAATCTTATATACACATTTTTTTATTCACAAAATGAAATACAAGTTCGACGACGTTTAATTACAAGTTTATTAGAAGACAAAAGTTACAATTGGTTGTAATTTAGTCTGCGCACAAACTACAGACGCAAAGAGCCCCAATAGTCGGAAAACCTACGCCAGGATATTCGTAGCGAGTGAATGAAAAAAACATAAAGAAAAATAAGGAACAAAAAATTAGAAAGAAAATAATTAAACGAAAATTCCCAGAATCTTATATACACATTTTTTATTCACAAAATGAAATACAAGTTCGACGACGTTTAATTACAAGTTTACTAGAAGACAAAAGTTGCAAGTGGTTGTAATTTAGTCTGCGCACCGACTGCAGATGCAAATAGCCCCGATCGTCGGAAAACCTACGCCAGTATATTCGTAGCGAGAAAATGAAATAAAAAAATAAAGAAAAATAAGGAACAAAAAATTATAAAGAAAATAATTAAAAGAAAATTCACAAAATCTTATATACACATTTTTTTATTCACAAAATGAAATACAAGTTCGACGACGTTTAATTACAAGTTTATGAGAAGACAAAAGTTACAATTGGTTAAAAATAAGGAAAAATAAGGAACAAAAAATTAGAAAGAAAATAATTAATAGAAAATTCAGAAAATCTTATATACACATTTTTTTATTCACAAAATGAAAAACAAGTTTGACGACGTTTAATTACAAGTGTATTAGAAGACAAAAGTGGCAAGTGTTGTAATTTAGTCTGCGCAAAATAAATAAATAAATAAATAAAAATAAGGAACAAAAAATTATAAAGAAAATAATTAAAAGAAAATTTACAAAATCTTATATACACATTTTTTTATTCACAAAATGAAATACAAGTTCGACGACGTTTAATTACAAGTTTATGAGAAGACAAAAGTTACAATTGGTTAGATGCAAAGAGCCCCGATAGTCGGAAAACCTACGCCAGGATATTCGTAGCGAGTGAATGAAAAAAAAAAAATAAGGAAAAATAAGGAACAAAAAATTAGAAAGAAAATAGAGAAAGAAAGGAGAGAAACGAGCGGAGGCGGACAGGATTCCCGTCGCGCCCGCGAAGATCTCCAGTCCCGTGGGTATATTCAACACAGCTACGTATATGCAACACCGGCCGTACATGTACATGGTAAAGACTTCATGATTCGCCAGTACCGCGTTACACCAAGAGGATCGCGCGGCGTCGAGCTCCTTATAAGAGCGATACCCGCGAGCTCTCGGCAACCAGCCACGCCATTATTGTACATCGATGATTGTCAGCGAGCCCGTACGACCGATATACGATCGTTCAATCATTGCCACAACATCGACTGCCCCCCCAAACTCGCGCGCTAAAAGTTACACCGATAAATCATCGACGCTCGTGAATCACATCGTCATCCGGCGCGGGAGCGACCAGACCCCGAGGCGACGTCGACGAACGGTCCTTGAAACAGTGATAATTCAGGCTGACCGCGGTCAGTCGAAGCCTTGGAATTTCAGGGAATTTTTTATGCGCCAGGGAAATCGGGAAAGTAAATATTTGTCGGGCAAAATACCTAAAGTGGACTTAAAAAAAACACTTGTTATTTTAGGTCCGAAATGTAGAAAAGTATACCGGTAGATCTATCGTAAGCGTTAAATAATTTGTATATATATATATATTGTTTTTTATTTGTGTTATCGAATCGTCGGGTGCACAGTAAAAAAAGTTTGTACTTTTGACAACAACTTATTGTCCACAAACGTCCACAATTTTTTATGTGTTCATTTTATAACTTTACAAAGAAAAGTAAAAACTAAAATTGTTAATTGCATGAGAAATAAAAGGGCAGGTTTGTAATATTCGAACCTGAAGAAACAAGTTTTTGTCACTTAGTTAACAACATTATTTTTAGGACACTTCGTATTCCGATTTCACGAAATTATTTTTTACTGTGTGCAATTATTTTCTTAACTTTATGAGTGTTAAAAAATCCCTGAAATCGGCTTAAAAAAAGTACTTGTTATTTTATATCGTAAGCCTTAAATAAGTTGTATAATAAATAAAAATAAATATATATATATATTTATTTTTTATGTACGTATCGAATAATTGGATGTATTTATTTTCATAACTTCGTATGTGTTCATCATCAAGGAATTATTTAGGCGCCAGGGAAATCGAGAAATTAATTACATGTCCAGAAAATCTCTTAAAGTGGTTTAAAAAAAACTTGTTATTTTAGGTCCGAAACGTAGAAAAGTATAACGGTAAAATTATCGTAGGCCTTAAATAAGCTGTATACATAGATATTTTTTAATCGGATCGTCGAGTGTATTTATTTTCTTAACTTCGTGAGTATTCATATTGAGTGAAGGAGGATCGCGGATGAGGGGAGAGGGAGTGTTCTGCCGCCTCACGTTCCGGTTTACAATCTTGTCACGATGTCTTTCGACGGAAAAGTGTTTCTCCGTGGAGCGTCGGGTGTGCCGCACACTTCGTGCGAAGGATTTTCTCGGAGAATGCGTAGACCGTGAGGGATTTCACACGGGAGACGTTGGCTTGGGCAACGAGTAATTATGCAGAGGGGCCAGGCGGGTCTCTCGGTTCTTGACTTACTGACGAGGCTCCGAGCTCTGGCTCGTGCTCAACCCGTGCATTATGCTACGTGGATCGCTAATCGTGAAAAATGAAGGAATCAAAAATTACACAACGCTAATCGGTACCTTAAGAATGACATATAAAAAAGTTAATGCAGAAAAACAATACATAGAAAATTGTATCTGAGATATAATATTTATGAATATTAGGGAGTTTTTTAATTTTAGTAACATTTTCTTTATCCTTTTTTTAAAGTATAATAAATAGTATAACCAACGCGTGAAAACACTAAGATTATAAATAAATAAATAAAAACTAATAATAATTTTTAAAAGCACGCATAAACAACTTATATACATATATATATATATATATAACAAATTAGCATAGACGCAGCTCGACACGCGTATTCGAGGTTACTACACGTTGAATGAATTCAATGCACTGTAGAATAGCACACAGCTGCAGCATTTTTATAGCAGACGATAAATAATCGCAAATGCAATAGTAAATAATGTCGGGCGCCTGTCGATATGTCTGAATAGGGTTTTGGCCCGTTTTTTCGAAGTTAATTATCTCTTCCATTTCACATTTACTTTCCTATTCCTTTGCTACGCACACACTTCCCCATACACAGAACTAGTGTGCCAAATTCTGTCAAGAGAAATTGCGCCGTTCCGACAAACACTGAAGACAACGAAAACAGCAAAGTCGGGGGGCCTCACTGAAACGCATAACTCCCGTCTTTTTGCCCTAGCGGGCAGTGGGGAGTGAAAAATATCTTTCGCACAAAATTCCAAAAGAATCGATCATCAAAAAAGTAATTGACCGTGCCGATTTCGACTCGAAAAAAGGGGATAATTCATCATACGCTCGAATGCTTCGACTACCCCGCAATCCTCACCGTCGCGCCAGTTCCCTGTTTTACCGATCGAGCCGGCTGCCTTAAGTAAGCTACAGGTAGAAATCTATCGCCTCTCTCTCGGCATAGCCCACGTGCGTGCTCGCACGCCGCACCGAGATGACAGATAGACTTCACAATAACGAGTACCTACGCGTGAGATAAGCATTATCTGTCGTGCACAGCGTGAATCATCGCCCGACGGACAAAAGGCGGGTTTCACGTGGCGTGGATGTATTACGGGGTTGCTCGCCGTGGTGTTACATTCCTTAGTTCCCAACACAGCCGATATACAGTCAATCCAACAAGTACTTATCCTTCGCGGGCTAGGATAGGGAGATCGACCGAAAACCTGGTTTTTCATTTTTCTCTTCCCCATTCCTGCGCGTGTGACTTTCCTACTGATGTGTTAAAAGCCGTGAATATGACCCGGTCCATAAATCATTGATTCACGTGCTAATTCGGATGGACCATATTCACCCCTTTGGTTTGTAATCATCCTACCGGTAACCGAGGTTAGTCCAAACTCGTACTACAATAAAATAGGCGAATCATGTAATATGATGACATCAATTGTGTTATGAAATGAAAGAAAAGAATTACAGAGTTGCTCCCAGCGGTTTGTATTCCGTATATACAGTCAACCCAACAAGTAGTTATCCTTCACATGCTAGGATAAGAGGATCGACCGAAAAAAATTGGGTTTTTGCTACTCTAAAAGTATCGATCATTTTCCATTTGCGAATTTCTACGCTTGCGACTCTCCGACTAAGATATGGTAAAAGTCGTAAATATGATCCGGTTCATAAATCATCGACTTACGCTCTAATTCGGGAGGGCCATATTGACCCCTTTTATACGTAATTATAAATACGGAATATTTCTACGAAATAACAACTCTAACAGAAAACATCACTATCCGAACAACTCTACCGGATTTGAACTCTACCAAAAAAGACGGCGCTAACAACTCTACCATACAACGACTCTACACTGAGAAAAGGATCTTGTAAATATGACTATGTCGCTTGACAGATATTACCATAGCACATGGTAGTAGGGAACTAGGACGCCACCTATGGTAGGAAGTACGTTTTTCGTAGATATTATGGGTACAAATTATTAGAAAATCTGACACTTTACGCCATAGATGACGCCCTAATTCCCTACTATTATATGCTATGATAATTGTTCTTAGATGATCGGTAGTTTTTACTAGATCCTTCTCTCAGTGTACAGAAAAACATCTACCATGTTACAATTCTGCCGTACTAAAACTTCATCCAAAATCCCTACTACGGTGTGAAAAAAAATCTACCAGAGCGAACCAGTCGCTAACATGTGTACCGCAATATAAGCGTATAAAGGTAGATTTTTTTTCTGGTTGCTTGGAGGCGTATATTCCGGTAGATTTGTGGGCGACTGGTTCGCTCAGGCACAGTTTTTTTATACTGTGGTAAAGATTTTGAGTAGGGTTTGGGTACGGTAGAATTGAAATATAGTAGAGATGTTTTCCGGTAGAATTGCTATCTGGTAGAGTTCCAATCTGACAGAGTTTGGGTAGTTTTTTTGTTTTTGGTAGTTTTACTTTTTTGGTAGAGTTACGAGTGGTAGAGATAAAAATGTGCCAATCCGGCTCGTATTACAATACAATCGTGCGAATCATGTGGTATGATTACATAAATTGTGTTACGAAATGAAAGAAAAACAAAGTTGTTTATTCAACATTTCTGAATGGCGCGTTTTTCGTATTTTTCAATTTCAATTTCGTTATCCGCGACGACTCTTAAATAGCCGGTGGTCTAGCGTATCGCAATATTTTCTCGGGCTTTTTACCCCTGCGCGAACTCTCGGTTTTCTTTATGTTGTCGAGACGGCAACGAGATGCAGTTTGGAGTGCACCGGCGCATCGGCGCTGCGCTCCCTCGTGTCTCTATACGCTCTATCTGCCGGCGAGGCAACCAGCGATAGCCGCGAAACAATGAAAACCCCGAAGCGAATTCAAGAATGTTAAACGCTCGACGGGGCTGCCTCGTCCTCGCCTTTCCGAGGATCCTCAAGGCGCCTTCTTGCTCGATTTCGCTGCAAAATACTCTCCTCCGGAGCTACACGACGCTCTACGCCCTGCGATCGTTGGACTACATAAAACCGAGAGAGATTCTAAATATAGCCGACAACAAGGAGAATGCAGTCTGCAGATATGATCAACAAAGTGGTGTACCCGACGGCTGGCTATTTTCCCCGACTACAACGTAGACTGGACCACGAGACTGCAGCCTTAAGTAATACCGGGGCGTCGAATCCTATTTTTAGTCGTTGTCTCACCGAATAATAACACTCAATAAAATTACATAAATCGGACGGATTTGATAATAAAAAAATAATCAATAAATAATAAGAAATACACAACAAAAAAATAAACAATAAGAAAAAAAATAGACAATAAAAAAATTCATAATTGTGTCTCCGTTTATAATCTCATGTTGCATAGCAAAAAAGGTTAATGTAAATTGAATGTACATAAACCCTTTTCGCAGCGTGTGAAAAATGTATACAACAATATTTTGTAGGATTTTTACCTGAAGAAAATTATTTGTATTAAACAAAAATGTAAAATTATTTTTCTAATAACACAGACAGGAAAATTACATAAATCGTTCAGATGTGGCAATTAAAAAAATTGTCCGTAGAACTAATTGTTGGTGAAACACCCAATAAAAAAAATGATTGTACCACCTAAGTATTACCTCTCTCGATTGGTTGTTAGATTCTCGCGGCACGGAATATTTCTCCGTGCGGAATCTCCCATAGCACCGCAAAAAAAAGGCGTATACACATTTATCGTACGTTCCGTTGAAAAATGTACACAAACATTTTTTTTATGATTTTTACCGAAGAATATTATTTATGTCAGATAAAAATGTACAATTATTTCTTTAAGTGTAATGCACACACGTTGCATCTGCACGACGGATAGCGGTGTGATTATCCCGCGCTCGGACGCACGCGCTCGCGCGTATTATCGTTGCATCGATAATAAAAAAATAAGAAATAGGCAACAAAAAAATAAACAGTAAGAAAAAAAATAGACAATAAAAAAAAACTCATAATTTTGTCTGCGTTCGGAATCTCACGTTGCATAGCAAAAAAGGTTAATGTAAATTTAATGTACATAAACCCATTTTGCTAACGCGTGAAAAATATATGCAACATCTTTTCTGATTTTTTCCTGGACAACGTGAATTGTATCAGATAAAAATGTACAATTATTTTTATAATAACACAGACAAGAAAATTACATTAATCGTTTAGATTCGACAATTTAAAAAATTGTCCGTAGAACTAATAAATGGTGAAACACTCAATAAAAAAATGATTGTACCACCTAAGTATTACCTCTCCCGATTGGTTGTTAGATTCTCGCGGCACGCAATTTTTCTCCATGCGGAATCTCCCATAGCACAGAAAAAAAGGCGTATACACATTTATCGTACGTTCCGTTGAAAAATGTACACAAACATTTTTTTAAATGATTTTTCCCGAAGAAAATTATTTATGTCAGATAAAAATGTACAATTATTTTTTTAAGTGTAATGCACACACGTTGCATCTGCACGACGGATAGCGGTGTGATTATCCCGCGCTCGGACGCACGCGCTCGCGCGAATTATCGTTGCGTCTTCCGATTGCGCAATCGTTACGAAAGCCAGGAGTCACCGTGTCGGGAGTCACACTCGTTTTCGTTGCGTCTCCCTCGGAGCGGTGTCTCCTCGACGAGACGTTCTCGCTTCTCTTCCTTTCGTTTTTTTTTATTCATTTTTTTATTGGCCGCTCCCTCGTCCGCGGGTCTTTTGCTCTCGCGGCCGTCGCGGGTCTCACCTTTCGCTGCGATGTTTTATGTTTTCGTTTATCGCTGACCTATCTCGTCGGATCCGAAACGAACTCTCTCGCCTCCTGGGTCTTTCTCCGGTCCCAGGCGTGCGTGACCACCGAGCAGGCCGGCAAATTCGACCGCGGCCTGAGAGAGTCCAAGAGTACCTTAGAAGATCTTTGCCCACCGTCGTCCAGCTTTCCATTTTATTTTATTTTATTTTATTTTATTTTATTTTATTTTATTTTATTTTATTTTATTTTATTTTATTTTATTTTATTTTATTTTATTTTATTTTCTGTTATCGTCTGTCTTAAAAGACAGACGATCTAGTGTTAAAACAAAATGCAACAACAGAAAATAATTTAGGCGTAAACCTTGTATAGCTTCTTTCCGTGCATCAAATAATGTTTGTACATACACTGAGAAAAAGGATGGTATTTCCTATTATAACGAATAGTTCCCAGGGGGACGTATATACTCAATTGATTAAACTATAATTATAGTTACAACTATAATTTTTGGTCATTGTCGTAACTGTAAAATGTAGACGTCCCCCTTGGGAACTATTTACTATGTAAGTTTTCTCAGTGTCCGATTACAAGTGTCACGTTAAATTTCTAATACTTCAAATCGGAATAAATCAAATACATATACGGGTGTCCGACGATTGGGACGTGTCCGACCATTGGTACTGTAACCTGATTTTATTTTATTTTATTTTATTTTATTTTATTTTATTTTATTTTATTTTATTTTATTTTATTTTATTTTATTTTATCGAAGATCATCCGACATCTCGAGGGCTTAGCGCTCGACATTGTTTCTCAGCCCATTCCACGTTCCTTAGTTTTTAGCCACGGCAGCTGGTCGTCAGGGATTCCGAGGCGGAAAGAGAGCCCCGAAGCCTCTCGGATGAACTACATCGATCGACCCTTGCCTACACCTTCGATTCGTCCGACTACGAGCGATCTCTCGCTCACTGAAAACGCTGTACAAATTTCGAACCGGAAATTAGAAAACCCGAGCCCGAGATTCATACAGGATGTCACGTAACTTTGGGCACAAAGGTGTATCCTATAGCCTGTCCTACATGGATTCGTAATAGCGGACAAAGCCGCGGGACGGTGGAGAACAGACCGACGGAAGATTGAATACTGTGGGAAAATTGCGCTCAGCTGTTTATACGGCTGGAGCGTTTACGCCTCGCGTTGGTTTCGCGCGATTAACGCGATTAACTTCGGAGCCTCCTCTCGCGCCTCTGGGAATGACTGGAAAAAAAATGAACGAAATTGGTAGATTATTAATCCCGAAATAACAAAACCTCGACTTTCCGTTGACTCCGTGCACCGCAGTCGGTGATAAAAACTGTTATCCATTTTTTATTTTTTTCCCATAAATCTTGAACACTCAAAGTGAGTTGAAACATGCACCACGTGACATGTGAGTGCACGAGAGATACTTGGATTTTTTCGAATCGATACCATGTAAGAATGGTTGACATTTGGGGTCAAAGTGTCGTCAGACGTGGTATTGAATTCTACATGAGCCAACACTCTGCTTTTTCGTGAAATGTCTATTTTTGTTATGGACTGAGCCTGTTTCGCGTCGCTCTAAGCTGATGTGAAATACCGCGGTCGGTAATGAAAACAGTAGGGGAGAGCGGGGCAAAATGGGACAGTGGGGCAAAACGGGATAATGGGGCAAAGAGCAATTTTCCAATAACTTTTGGATGGTGGCGCTGGTGGTAAGTGGGGCAAAACGTGGTTCAAAATCCGTTTCGACAATCGTTGAGATTGTCGAATGTCGAGATTGTTGAGATGAAAGAAAATCGTTGGGACAAAATAGGGCATCCAAAACTTACTGGAAAACTGAGGTTTTCCAATAAGTCCCCCCCCCCCCCCCCCCCCCCCCCCCCCCCCCCCCCCCCCCCCCCCCCCCCCCCCCGAGGAAAAAGAAAATTGCCTTTCCCTGGAGAATCGGCAGACTGCGGCTTCTTTCTTTCTCGGCGGTCTGCGGTTTCAAAACGGCATTCATTACAGTTATTGTTACCAACTGGGCGCCGAGCAGGTGGGCTGGGGTTATACCACATAACTTTAAGGGCAGCATAGAAGACATTGGCATCTCCATCGATCACTCGCACAAACGCCAAGAACTCTCGTTTACACGAAACCGTTTAGCGTCCTTCACTGAAAAAAAGGTCGCTTGCGGACTAATAATTTGAAAAAAATTATTTCAATTCTACTTATAATTCTGACAATTCCATATGATATTGAAACACATGTTATTGTTTCAATCTCGTATGAAATTGTAAGAATTAGAAGTAGAATAAAAATAACAACATATTCTTTTGGCAGCCCGCAAACAAATTTTACTTGAGTCATTGATCTTTTTTTAGTGTAGAAAAAAATGAATTGCAGTTATTTTTATTGCCGACCGAGTCCAGGTTGGGTCGAAGAGTGGGATATTCGCAAGATCACTCAGCTATGTAGGAAAACCACGGAAAATAGGCACCACAGGTCGAGCCACGTCGTTTTCAGCGTAAATGGCACGTCGAGAAAGACAAAACTAGATCAACGCCGCGAGTGGCAAAGATCCACTCTCCTTCGTTTTCCGGTCTCGCCTGCCGGTCCGAAGCGTCTTCGCGAAGTCTGTTAAGGTAGTACTAGCGCAATGACTGACGCCGCCTAAGGTTGAGAGGAATAAAAGAGAATTACAAACACTTTTCGATCGGATAAAAATCTGAAATAAATCAAGCATATGGAAGATGCTGATAAGATTGTTCGTCCATAATAATGATCACAAAATGTTATTCGTTTCCTTTATGTTAACATTTGTTTAAAATCGTAATTTTCAAGTATTAGATAAAATTCTGAAAAAATTCATACCTATTCAGAAAAATTAACAAATCATTTTCGTAATAAAAAAAATTTGGTTACCGGGGAATTTGTTGCACAATTTTTTTTTCAGTAATTTGTTATGAACATTCTGAAATTATTATTATGCACAAACAGTCTTTTCAGCACCTTTTATATGCTAGAATTTTTTCAGATTTTTT
>JAPYZC010004368.1:0-13657 GCA_030522665.1 Ichneumoninae sp. A BG-2022a
CCTGTCATTCCCTTTCTGTAGTTTTCGTCTCTTCGCTCTCGTGATATACTAGGCAGGGCTGCAAATACATGCGGAAGCTTCGAATAAGAGGAGGAATAGGCACATTTAAACCTTTAAACCTTGCCGATGCAATGGGTACACACTGGAGCGGTACATATATATATATATATATATATATATATATATATATATATAGTATATCGCGAATCTGAGTGATCCAAGGGATTCCCGATCTTTCTACACTTTGACGTTTCGAAGGTTGTCACTAATTGACGCCTCGGGTTAAGACTCTTTTCCTTTGATATTTTTCAAGTACTACGAAGAAGAGATAGGCACCAGCGTTATTCGGCGCTGATTCGCTTCATTCTTCGGATGCTTCGTCGCTTAAAAAATTAAATGAGGTCAATTAATAAAAAAAATGTTGCCTTTCGGTATGAATGCCCATTCCAGTTGAGAAGGCTGTTCGTCTGTACGTAGTAAAAGATGGAGTAAAACATACGGTCGTTCTCTCGTACCGTTACAATCGTAACATTGTATAATCGTTATAGCAGTTGGACTCGAACAAGAGAATTTTAAAGGGTTCGGCTGTCCGTCTGCAGCATTGGTGTAGAATTAAACCGACTAAACAACATTTTATCGCACCTATGCAGGCCGCGCAGCCCACCGTTTTCGGTTTAGGACCTTCGTTTGGCGTTAAAACCTGATACGAATAGTGAGAGTGTGGCGACCGTTTCCGAGCCGGAGTTAATGACGTGTCGACGATAATAATGGTGCATCATCGTTTTTGGGTTCGGGGCCCCGAGGTGTCCGCGGCATATGTTTTAAAGCACTCTCTATCTCTCTCTCTCTCCCCGTCTCTTTCTGTCGAGTAATTGTCCATTAAAGTACGAAGAGCGAACTTTGGATCATAGGCTGCTGGCCAGGCACGGCAATGGACAACGCAACGAGAGAGGTCGTTAAGCCTCAGCTCGATTAAATTTCATTATCACACTTTACGATTATTCGAAACGGTAGGCCGTTTTCGCGAAGCCTCTCGCACCGTTTATATACTATCAGAGAAACAATTGAAAGCCAAGAAGACGAAAAAATATCCAATATACTTTTTCACCCAATCCGTGCAATAAAATCATCAAAATTGTATCCCACCCCTTACAACGTGACACGACATAACCGGATGTCATCCTCCAGCAGTTAAAACAACTGCCAAATAGAAAACTCGTTTTAAAACCTCGCTGGTCTCTCAAAAAAGGGGTTTGGTCCCACTAAATCACTTTTTTGTTTTCGTCAAAGGGTCACTAAAGTCTGAGAGTGGCAATTAACTTTTCGCCCGGAATTATCGACCCTCGGAACTATATAGAATAGCTGTATATAGGATGCGCATGTAGCAGTGTGTAGAAACACCCGAGAGTGACTCGACAAAAGATGGAAAAATTGAAAATATCTCGAAGATATCCGGGGAGTCGAGTCGACCTATTTAGTCGTTGTTACATGTGTCCCTTTTCCGTTGTCCTCGCATGGAGAACAAAGGGATCGCTGCGTGCTCGATGAGAGAAAAAAAAATGTATTTACCGTACAGTAGTGATAGTGTGCGTACAAGCCAAGAATTGACAGTAGAGGAAAGGGAAATGAAACGAGGGAACGTAACGCAGCCCGCGTATGTTTCACTACCAGCGAGTTGGCAATAAAGCCCTGAGCTCCCAGAAACCCCGAGAGTTTATTGTTCGCATCGGGCAGTGAAGCTAACGGAGAAATAGCGCCAAAAACAGAGGAAGGCATCCGAGTTTAACTCAAAGGCAATTCTTCGTAGGTTCATAGCCAACGATTTGGACAGTTGGATGTGTATGTACATCAGCCACCACTACTTTATAAGCGAGACGGGCGTGTTATGCGAACAGTTAACGATTAACGATTCATTTAGAAACGTTTAGTACACCGGGCAACGATGTAGGACGATTTAACGCTAAGCCGATGTCACTTAAGGGCGTCAACGGATTTCGAAAAGAAGATTCTACCCCCCCCCCAGGAAGAGGATCACAACAAATGTAAATTCCTTACACTAGAAGCAACAGCGGCGAATCTTGAGCTTCCAGCTATAAAAAATGTGCGATCTTTGGATCACATTTTAAATACGCATAAAATAGTTTTCGAGAGTCGTACGATGAAGCATGTCTATCCTGATTCGATGTTTCGCGATTCCAACTAGAGTAGAAAATACCTTAGACGTTTCGAAGCGTTTTTGGCCCTATGTCTCGCTGGATCTCGTAACTCTCGCTATATTCGTCGCAGCAAGAAGGGCCCGTTAGTGCCGCATTAAACGTCCCGAAATGCGCCTCGAGAGTCAATGATTACGACTATGTTCGCGGCGATCCGTTAATGCTCACTGTGCTCTCGCTCACGCGAATTCAAGGCGGGCCTTACTCTGTTTCTATGTCGTCTCTTTCATGGTAATTTTTTCCGGGTGTAGTAGTGCCGGGGCAAGATACTCGCCGGAATGGTAAATAAAGTTAAACGTTTCAGAGAATACTTCTAAATAATTTCATGTTTTTCATTAAATAATAATACTATAGCTTTTTTCCTTTACTGTTTTACAAAGCTTCAAATATCTGTTGGCCTTAAAATAAAGCATGAAACCAACTTTCTCTTTATCTTTTTCATCTTTAATTTCAATGCAGCCGAACGGATATTCCCAAAAATTAATCGAATTTTAGGTTTACAAAAGACTTTTATAGAGTCCCGAGAATATCGGTTGAAGCTCACCTAAGAATGAAACGTCTTTCAGCATGTACTGCATCTTATAGGGCAAAATGGGGCAAAATGGGGCAACGGGGCAAAACAGGGTTTTTGGGCAAAACTAAATTTTTCAATCATTTTTGGATCGGACAAAGTGGCAATACTGGGCAGAAAAGCCTCATGTATCCGATAGGGCGAATTCAGACATCCAAAAATTATTGGAAAATGCCGAAAACCCCGTTTTGCCCCGTTACCCCATTTTGCCCAGCTCTACCCTACACACACACATACACGCACGCACGCACGCACATATATGTATATATATATATATAGATATATTGTAACATCCGCGCGAATGAATAACGCGCATAACGTTGTGCGGAAATAAAAGGAAGACCGATTATAAAAAGAACGGAACTTGGGCTAATTTATTAGTTTAAGATCTGCTGTCGTATCGTGCGTCACACGTCAGTTCGTATTAAAGTTCCGAATCGGACTGACTGTCAACTCTACGATCGAAGTGAAGTCGATCGTTTGTACGTCCGTCAAATGTATCTACCGTCCGAGCGGTCCTTCAAGTCCGCTTACCGAGGATAATCGCGTACGATATTCGTTACAATATAGTATATATATTGTAACGAATATCGTAGCTGATTATTCGTTAAGACACACGGTATAAGTTAGGTTTGACATTAGACGAACGAACGGACGATCGATACGAGATCGATCGTCATGTTAAACAGCCTGGACTGAGACGTCTGACCGAACAGACGTGTGACAGTTCATGCTCGGGATTTTTAGATGTGATTGTACTAATAATATCCGCCCCCAAACTAAATACGCACGTTATTCATTCGCCCGGTCGTTACAATATATATATATATATCCTAGTGGACTCGGGGCTCGCGCGCTCGCAACCCTTTCTGGACGGTAAGGTGGCATAGCCCCCGAAAAGACTAACACCCGAAACGCATATCCCCTGAAAATTTAAACCCCAAAACGTATATACCCCAAAAAATTAACCCCCAAAACGCATATCCCTCGAAAAGTTACGCCCAGAAACGTCACTGTATTAAAATATTGTGGCCCCTTGAACACGAATATGACGTTCATTTTGCTCCAAACCCAAGATTTTAGATATTAATCCCAAAAGTGCGATTTCACATTAGAACAAACTGATTTATGTGCCTAAAATCTAAGATACAAATGTCCCACTACACTTACTCACAAAAATGCCAGCAGATTCATGTTCAACGCATGAAAATACGTTGGAATACGTCGCAGTTAATTTTATAAACTGAAAAAAACATTTCATACGGACAAAAAATATTTCATCAAAAATGCCAAGGCTACCTTGAATTATACCCTTTCCAATCCATTTTTCACGTTTTTCAACGTCCTCGAACGGGACGATAAAACGATTGTAAAACTTTGCACAAGGCTCTAATTTTATGTTTTCTTTCCCGTAGAACACGATGGGCACCCCGGATTTTTCCTAGCTCCATTGGGAGCCGAAATATCGACCATTGAAAATCGCGACAATTGACGTTTTTCCAAAAATTGCTAAAAAAAATGGAAAAATCGTTGTTCAATCGTTTTTTTTTAATTTCAAGGCTATGTTTCACATATTTTTTCCCGCTGATCACGAATGTAACAATTATTTTACTAGCAACCCTATATTTTCCATTTAAATCCCAAAAATACGATTTTTCGTGCATAAAATTGAGACTTTCCATGTCTCACTGTACTTTAGCCCCAAAAAGCCCAATGGATTCGTATTCAGCGGGGAAAAAATACGTCGAAATACGTGACAGTTGATTTTAAAAAAAGACAAAAACATTTACTAAACTAAGTATACATTTTTAAACGAACTCAAATTTTCGGTAAAATAAAAAATTCAAGGACATTACGTGAAATTCAAGGACATTCCAGGACTTCAACCGTCAATCTTAATGCAACATACCGCTGAAAAATAAATTTAACTTTCAATTACTGTCCTCGCATAATTTGAAACCATTTGTCCACACAGTTTTTATAAATGTGTGGAAAAATAACAACCTCGTCATTATATTTTGTTTGACTGAGCTTCTCTTTAAAGAAGAAGAGAGCTACACCCGGTGTCCACCAGGAACATGGATATCGAAGCCTTTTTAAATTTTTTCCCTCACTCCTCACACTTTTAATCTTTCTCTTATAATAATCTGACGTTATGAGCTTTATCGTGAATAGAGTAGTGACGTGTGGAGTTGATAGTTGGCCTCCTCATGCAGTTCCAAGTGTAACAGCGCTTGAACGGTTCTTAAGCGATTCCGGGCAAGGACTCAGTCCAGGTAAAATTTTTCGCGACTGGGGGGGGGGGGGGGCGTAAGTGCACGTCGAGATATCACGTGTCGTATGAAGACTGGAGTTGCTTCTTTTTTTTACCTTCGATAGGCCCGCGCCTCCGACTGTCGTCCAATCTTCTCTCTTTCTACCTACCTGAGCTACAGAGCCATCAACAATCTCCCGACTGCAAATTCTCCCAAGAGAGTTCGAGGCAACGCTGATGACCGTTTATCGGTACCGATGGGGCTGGAGTATTCTCTCGCGTCAACTAGGAATGTACACTAGATAGGTGCACTTAGCTCGTGAAACGAAGACTCGTTGGACAGGTAAGTTACTTTAAGGCTCCTCGAAGCGGTGTTGCATTTTCGAAAAACATTATACGCTATGACTTGTATGACTCTCGACTTTGTAGTTATTCTCGCTTTAAAATTTTTCTCCCTGTATTGAATTTCTTCATCTCGCGGCGGGTTATGTCTATCCCAGAAAATTAGTACGGAGGTGCGACATCCGTTGGGAATAACCGTGAGAAACTGCTTGACTGCTGAGAAAACTTCAATTCTTTTTTTTTTTTCTCGAATCAAGGGATGCCACAGCCATAATTTTTATTGTTGTTGAGGTAAGGTTCTTACTAGTTGAGATTGTTCGTAAAAATACATTTGAAATAAAGAGACATACCTGAAATTTCATTTTGTTTTTCTCTTTTTTCTATTTAAACCCTGTAAACCTTGCGGGGAGAACGAATTTTACTCGCTCGAGTTGTTTTGCCGAATAGTTGGTTGTTTTTCTTCTTCTCTTCTTCTCTTCTTCTCTTTACCTTTCGTTCTGTGCTTCTTTCTATCCGACACGGGTGTGTTCTTTTTTATTTCTGTTCAACGGGACTCCCATCTGTTCCCAGGGGACATACTGGGAAAGAGCTAACCCAGCCATAAAACATCCCGTAGGATAATTAACCCTTTGAGGACTTTGCGGCTTTGGTGGATTTTAATAATCTTAAAAGACAGCGGCGAGCTCTTGATTAGTACTTCAACGTGGATGCTCCCGATGACAATGCCGCAACGACCGTATCTGAGGTTGCGCTTTCTACATCTCTCCCCTTACTAGCTTCCGTAACGTATACCCTCGCATATACTCATGCTGTAAATATCCATTCCTGTGCCTACATTTCACAGCCGGTTTCGCCCAGCTATGCCAGCGAACAGTGGGTGCATCCACTCGGGTTTAGCTGACAGTACACTGGAACGAATGAGCCAATAGTCAAGAAAAGTTTCTGCACAGAGAAAGTTCAACAAATGTCGAAATAAAAAGTCATTGCTGTTTAAAGACATCAGAAATGAAAGGTTCATGGTATTCTATATATATATTTTTTTTTTTGTACAATATTTATCACCTCATGAATTAGATATTCGAATCGATTTTGATATATTTCAAAATTGACGTTGTCAAGTTATTTAAAATGGGGAGCTAGAGATCACCTTTGGCCTCCGATAACTTTTGCGCGGCACGGTACTCAACGGGGCGCGTCGATGTATGCCACTTTGAAGTATCGGCATAAAGGCACAGCCTAGGTCCCCGGTGGCACCGGAGTAAAACAATGGGCGGTGAACATGAAACGACCCTTAGTAGCTAATAACACACGTGGATTATTTCGAAAAAGCTAATTTTTTTTTCTCATTCTCTATCCTCGTTTCCTCACTCCTCTTGTGTGTTTTACCTCGTGTACCTCCCGCTCACAAAGTCGAAGGATTGCACGACAGTGAATTCTGCGTTCCTGCGAGTTACAGTTGAAAAATTTCTTCTATTGTGCATTTTTATTTGTGTTTTTACATTTTTCCGTATCGGTATATATATTTTCTTTATATATATGGTACACGTTTCGGCGACGATATTTCCGGTCTTTCTCCAAAGCCAATCAAGAACCCTTTGACGTAGGGGAGACAGGGGCAAAATGGCACAGCGGGGCCAAACGGGGCAGTGAGGGCGAAGCTCAATTTTCCAACCATTTTTGGATGCCGCATTTTGTTCTAGAAATTATAGTCGGATTTTCTAAGCCGTTTTGCCTCACGTACCACCATCGACACCATCCAAAAGTTAATGGAAAATTGCGTTTTGGCTCATTATCCCATTTTGCCCCGCTGTGCCATTTTGCCTCGCCCTCCCCTATTTTTCTTCACAAGAATATTTTTAGCGTACGTTTTAACCTTTGAACCTTAGGATGCAAAATTGTCGTTGCTCAGTCAACTCTCTCTCTCTCAATTTTCTACAAAATATAATAAATGCGATTAATTAATAATTAATAAATTAATTAATAACGTTGGAAACATCCAAATGGAAATAGAACTGGTGCATTTCGATGTCGCAGCGTCTCTACTTCGTAATCTCCGTAAATAACCCTCAAGAGACCAATTCCACGATTCCGAGGCTTTTCTATTGCGGCTTTCCATGGCAATCGCTTCTGCGATACATCCTCGAAAGGGTTCTCCCCACAACTACTTGGTTATTTACAGCCAAGCAATTTGAGTCTACGACGAATGTTCACCCTTTATATTTCTGTATACTCTGAATCGGAAAGGTAAAGAGGGTCGATGTTTAACACGTGTTAAGTTAAATCCAGAGAGACATTTTCTCGCGCCCAACCACCACATATGCCGACATAGTGAATTTCTACCGAACCGAGTAAACTAAGCACGAAGTTGAACCAAAGAGGGGGCAGACGAAAGCATCTGTGTGTGACCCGTGTTACAACTGCGCAAAGTCATGGTAATTAGTCTTTCGTTTGACCTTGACATACTAATTTACTTGACATCTAAATTTAGATAGAATGGAAACGCTGTTGGATCATCATCTCGTTGATATTTTGAGTGGAAAATAACTACAACTAGATACAAAAATAAACGGATCCCCAATCGTTGACATCAGTTAAACGACGTTGAACAGTAAAATGATGGTTTTATTATAAAAATTTAGCGATAGCCGCAGATCGTCTAGTCCCTTTGAAAATATCGTACGAGCTTTATCGAAGGGCGAATGGGATGTTGTACTTAGCCTTTATTCGAGATTTCGTTTATCGCGATGGCTACTGTGGAAGATAATAGAAGAGATGAGCGATCACGAGGGATCTGGAAAACGTCGAAGTTTGATCCTTCGCGAAGCTTTCGGCAACATCGACGGGAGATAAGAAAAAGAGCTGTGTTCGTGCGGCTAGATCGCTGGGGTCGTAACGCGTCGACGCGAATCCATGGAAGGCACGAAGGGAAGTCCCGGATGGTCGTAAAAGCTCGTGAGACGCGTTCCACCCTGTAACGACCAGAACCAGGAGTAGCGGCTATGAGGGGAGGAATAGAAAAGCTGGCGTGTCGCGAAATCGTGGAAATCAATTTTAGCCTCTCGCGCAGTCGGTCGGCAGAGTGGAGAACGATTCCTCATGCGAAAAAGCGGGAAACGAAAGTCGTGCGAAGCGTCAAGGGACTTTCATGGCGGATCTCGAGATGTAAATCAAAGTAGAAAAAATAAGTGGACGAGAGAAAGACATAAAATTTACGAAACATTCATTGCTTGTTTTTTTAGTTGTAAGTTTTTTAGTTGTCAGGCAATTTGTCAGTCTCGGAATTCTCAGATTGAGCTACTTAAATTGGGAACGGTCGCGCGAAGTGTTTTCTACATCCCCACGGCTAAACTATTCAAAGGGTTACGAAATTTCCATAATTAAATAAGTTATGTAAATTAAAAAAAAAATTATTTGCCAATCATGTATCGACACGCAATGAATATCTCACAGAAGTTCCTTAACAAAATATTTCGATCAGAGCGTTTAGTCGTATTGCTGTCGAATCATTTTTAATTTCGAACACTTTCGTTAATCTACATAATTAATTAACGATGAGAGGTAAAGTCTTTCGGTCGCTTGTATCTTGTTTTTATATTGTGTTGTTCTATATCCCATGTACCAAGTAGGTACAACAAACCCGGACGAAAATTAGAACCAAAGATAATACACCATGTTGCGAGTTAAATTGCAATGCGGTTTGTCATTACTGAGAGAAGAGGAACTGGAATAGAGTGTATTCGTTCTCCAAGTGACTGAGAATTATTACGCTAATGACGCTCGTATAAAGAACCTCTTGGCGCGGAGAACGCGACGAGGATAAGGCTCGGACTGGTACGAGGAATCTAGCGTTACAGCGTTGACGCGGCACGCGATATCGGCATCAAGAACGACATCAGCTAAGCATTCGCCGATGTCGTTCATTGTGCACGCCAACGGATTATTTCGATACAAATATATTTCTGTATCGGTGTGTAGCGTTCAAACACGCAGATAAATTTATATAGACAAAGTCGTTTATCCGCTTTTCTCACTTTACGACGAGCAAAAACGCCTCGTCCACTCACGGTACGTATACGATTCATTTTTTATTGTTCGGCACGGTGATGACTCGCCGTTACTGGTATGTCATGGAGACTCTCTCGCTGCCCACCGGGTCTCCTACTATCGGCTTCTACATATATTATCTCCGACAAAAAAGTCGGAGATATTCTTTCGATTATTAGCCGAAGCTGGAAGTTCTCTACGAAAACTGTACTTTCACTTACCAATAAATCAGAATTACGAGTACTTTCGGACTTGTCAACACGTCTGGTGTACAGATTTAATGGTATATATTGAGAATATTGTGCACGTAGTAACACACGCTAGGTTGGCCGAGCGGTCTAAGGCGCCAGATTTAAGCTCTGGTTCCCATATGGGAGCGTGGGTTCGAACCCCACACTTAGCAAATTTTTTTTTTCTCCCAAATCTCATAATAAACGATGGAACAGTCAATCGTCAATGTATATTCAAAAGTTTATAAACAATGGACAACATTAGTTTAATAAAAATCCTGAATGAGCTTACCGACAAGACAATCCGAACCTTTGGCCATGCATCGAGCAGATAAAACTTTATCGAGATATGCTTGTGCGTCATCCAAGATTAACGATGAAAACGGTATCTCGATTGGGAAGTGCCTCTCGGCAATCTGTGTCCAACGAAATATCTCGTTGGAGACAAATGACTGAAGCTTTCAGGCTCTGGTAGGGGAAGGCGAATGCGTGGACGGAAGCGGCAATTGCGAAACTCCAAGCTACAAATGACTCGATGAATAGTCATGGACCGATTAGGGAATGTCCGGAGTGCACCAGTGGTGGTATTAGGACTTCGAGGTTTGAGCTTAACTAATTTCCTAACATCGATCGTTCGGGTCCATTGCCAACGGCAGAAGGTCTCACGAACCAATTACCAAGGGCAATGAATCTTGAAAATGGCAAGAGAGGAGAAAACAACGGAAAAAAAAAAAAAAAAAAAAAAAAAAAAAAAAAAAAATAGCGGACTAGCCGATAAAGTTATTGGCGAAAACAACGAGGACAAACAACTTCGAACCGAACCTTTTTCCAAAAGACCCACGGAAGAGTCTCTCTCGAGCCTCGTAAATGTGCCACAAAGACTTTAACAGAACCGAGAGAAACACAAGCGGTAAGGGTGTGGAACTGAGATAAAAACATGTGAGATATCGAAGAGAGATCCGTTGAAGCGCATGTCACAACAATTTCGCTAAAAAAAAAAGGACAACGGGGACGGTGTCCCCGACACTTGTAATTTCGTTCCATCGCATCTGTCGTCATTCTCACGTTACCGCGTATGAGAGATGCTTTTAGTTTTTTTTTTTTTTTTCTTTTTTTTTTTTTTTTTTTCTCCTTTGTAGAGAGAAATAGAAGAAAATCATGCGAACATATTTCAGGCAACCCTTGTATCACAGTTTTGTACGAAGAGAGATACAATGGCCGGGTTTGCGCTCACCAACCCCACGAAATTAAGGGGTGCCACTGTTGACGGTAGAGTCGAGAACTAGAGGGGAAGGTCTTGTGTTCGATAGGGAGGAAAAAAAAAAATCTCATACGAGCGACGCGAGGTTTTTTTCTCGCTTGTTTAAACTTTCTTCCCGTAGTATTCTCCACTTTTCATTATAATCTACTCTAGAAAATGCTCCGAACTCTTGTCACGTTGTCTAGACAAGAATGAAGAATACGCATAGCTCGAAAATCGAGTCAGGCAAATCCGCGACGTGTATAACCGGATAGTTCGCTTGTCGGAAGCAGAGAAATACTGGAAAAGAGATATCCGGTTAAAGTGCTTTTCGGCTCAGTCACTATCCTGTTTACCCTCCAGTATCGGAGGTTTTCCCTGTCCTACCCATCCCCTTGTACGAACTCCTGGACGTTACGAGAAAATCGTATTTGTAATGCTTAGGCGTTCGAACGCGACGTTGCGTGAAATCGTGTTACCCCCCTGGATTCCGAATATTAAATTCATCTCTCCACCGCGTTCTACACTGCGGACGCGCTTATATCGCTCAGCGTTACTTCTGATCCGATGGGACAGAATTCTAAAGTCGTGTATTGCGACTGATGTAAAGTGCCAGAAACCTTTCTCAGTCTTTCGTCTCTACAATTTCTACACGTGTCGATCAACGAATCTAATTATCTTGGAAACAATTTATTATATTTTCTGTACTGCCGTTTGAATTTTTGTGCTACGATCGTTTATCCCCCGCGACTCCAATTTCAAAGGTGTCAGATTCATGTGTTAGTATATCATTTTTTATTTTCTACTCCAAACGGACAAAACGAATTGCCAGTAAAAAATGTCGCAACTTTGAAAATATGATCTGTTCGAGCTAAAGCGTATGATCTACGTGACGCAACAGGCAGGACGAGTAGTTTTTCCAGTATTTCAGAGAAGATGAAAGAAAAAAAAAAAACACACACACACACACACAAAAAGTATTAATCAACTGACTTGAAAACCGTAAATAACTACTCTGCGGTTCAGATTCGAGAGCGGATGACAAATTGCTTGGAAGCAAAACAACCGGACGTTGACTAGATTGAGACTGGGGTCCGAGAATGGGTGCATTTTCGCGATGTGTATACTGGAACGAAATATCGTGTGCATAAGTCACAGTTCTCGACTGCTTAATGTCATCAATACAGTTGCGCAAGACATAATCTGACGATAGCAACGACGGCACGAGATAAATGGAGTTTTACCGTATTTCCGGAGGCTCTTAATTCCAGGAGTGACGTTCATCACGTTTAGATTTAAACGAGAGAAGGTAAATACATATCTGTAATTTAAACCAGTAACGGAAAAATATTATCTGGTGTTAAAGTATGTCGATTAAAGTATCCATATGACAACCGACCTATCCTTGTCGATCGTTTTATCTTTTATTGTCGAGAAGCTCAATGTTTCTGATGAAAGGTACCAAGGCAAATGCTCATTCACAAACAATAAACATCCAGTATAAACAAGAAGAGCCCTTCTATGCGAGATGAGTGAGATAGATGGGCATGGAGGATAAAGTAGAGACTAAAAGAGATCGGATCGGAGTAGAGACCGCGCGAAAAGTCTCAAGGCGGTGAACCATCCGTGCTCTGTACTCGACGTGGGCAATCGTAAATGTTTAATATCGTGATTAAAGGCCCTGGCGCCTCTCATTATTATTTCAGTCTGGAGGACATTTCACCCTGTTTCCAAGTCGAGTCCGCTCACCCCTCATTTTCTCCACCGTTCTTTACAAATGCTCACTCACACTCTCTCCCGTCGAAACTCGAAAAATCCTCGCCAAAAATTAGCCGGCTTAACTATTAATGCTCAACGCGAACTTTCTGACCTTTCCGCCACCAATCCACGCCAACAAAAAAAAAAAAACTGTACCCGAAACGTAAAAAATTTCTATACTGTGTCGTGACATTATCGCTCCGGTAAATAACAAACAACTCGGAATTCTTCGATTCTCCCATTTCCTTTTCACCGAAAGCTTAGCTCAAAAATTTATTAAACAAAGATCCTTCGTAAGCCCGAAGTACTTCGAATGGAAAAATGTTATTCGGTAAAAATTTATCGCGGCGACTTTTGTGTCTCACACTTGACTCGGATATCACAATAAAAGGTATCCGTAAATGAAATTGTCGAGATATCGTGCTCTGAAAATAACAGAAATGGTCACACGCTCCAGTGCTGACCCCCCGAGGGTCAAAATTCAAAATAATATATTCTATTCTCGAACGACGAGAATTCTTTATGTTGTTTTCACATAGTTACGCCTTTTTCCTTTACGCCGTGCGTGCTTATCGAATAAAATAAAATAAAATAAAATAAAATAAAATACGATCAAATCTGGGGACACTGCCGGACAGAATATTATAACGGTCGACTGACAGGGGCTCGTGGCCAACCCTCGTTGAAATATCCGCGGAATACCACAGGTTCTGAGAAACCGAATCAGAATCTATTAGATATCTCCAATTGCAAGACGAATTTACGATTTTTTTTTTTTAACGCGAATCAAGCTATTCAAGTGACGAATACGGATGCAGTACATGCAAATTTACAGTCCGTATTGCATCCCTCCGAAAGAGGCAACAAATTTGAAATTTCCATGTTTGAGCTATACAAATTTTGTTTTCCTCATACTGTTCGTTGAACAATTGGACATCTATATTTATCGTATCGAAATTCGGGACTGAATTATACTGTATATATATATACATATATATACATATA
>JAPYZC010004369.1:0-15802 GCA_030522665.1 Ichneumoninae sp. A BG-2022a
ATAAACCTCGCGGCTCGATTGACTCCCCGAGAAAATGAACATTTTTTTATCGACATTTCATACTCGATTATCGCCTATCTCATTGGCTGAAGTAAATGATCAAAAAAGTAAAAGCAAAAGATTATTTTTGTTGGTAATATTCAACAGTTATTTTTTTTTTGTCAATTGGCCAGATTGTCTACAAAAAAAAATATTTTAACTTTACAAGACTGCCATCTCCGCGAAGGAGGAGGATAAACCTCGTGCTCGATTGACTCCCCGTGAAAATGAACATTTTTGTTTATCGACATTTCATACTCGATTATCGCCAATTTCATTGGCTGAAGTAAATTATCTAAAAAGTAAGAGCAAAAGATACTCACATTTAATAAAATGTTCAATCATTATTTTTGTTGGTAATATTCAACAGTTATTTTTTTTTGTCAATTGGCCATATTTCCTACAAAAAAAAAAAATTGTAAACTTTTACAAGACAATTTGAAGCTTTCGGTGGTGAAATCGACAATCGCTTCCTCACATCGTGCTTCGACGCACTATTTCTACTGCCATCTCCGCGAAGGAGGAGGATAAATCTCGCGGTTCCCCAAGAAAATTAAAATATTTTTTTTTACCATCACTTCATATGCAATTATCTCCCATTAAAAAAAAAAATGCTGAAGTAAAAAATAGAAAGAAAATAGTCGCACACTTAATAAAATGGTCCATAATTATTTTTCGTGGTAAAATTTTACCATTTTTTTTCTCCTTAACTAGCCGTAATTTGTATTGAAAAAAAATTGAAAAATGTTACAAGAAACTTTAAAGGTTTGGCTGCCGAAACCGATAATCGCTTCCTTGCATCGTGTGTCGGTGACCGACGAGTCCCAGGAAAGAGTGGATTTTCAGCGGTAGCTGAAAATTCCGAGAGACGCAAATGCCGCCCACTTTTGGCCATAAAGATTGCAGTGCACGTCGCGCCGGTCCGCGTCACACACAAGACAGCCTCCGGGACAAAGGGATCGTAATCATTATTTAATTACATAGCTCGCGAGTTGGCAAACCTACCGGCGAAGCGGATCTATGGTCGCGAGGGAATTCCGACGGAGTGTCTGGGTAAAGGGTTATTAATGTCGGAGCCTGAGTCCGTCTCGTACGTCACGCGAATTCCCTGAGGTGCGATGGATAGAGGCCGTTGATTGCTGTTGCACGTATAATTAATTAAATTAACCTCCCCGGAACCGTTCGAAGCGTCATGCGAACTGCCCGGTCCCTGGGTGAGTTCATAATTGAGATACGACACTTTGTCGCGCCAATACGAGTGTTGCACCGATATCCTTGGGGCTTTAAATTCTGCCCGTTGTTTTTAATTTTTTTTTCTTCAAGTAAAAAAGGAACTAAGCCCCTTGCGATGGTCAGCCGACATCGCGCTACAGAGTGACAAGAATATAGAGGTGGTAAATGGGGCAAAAGGACCAACGAGGGTTGAAGGACGTCGATCGATGGTCCATTGGCATTAAATGTATTGCATGTACTGTACGACATTACATGCGTTGCAGGTATTGTATGACATTATATGAATTGCATGTATTGTATGACATTACATGTACTGCATGAATTTTATGACATTACATGTACTAAATGTATTGTATGATATTACATGTATTGCGTGTATTGTATGACATTACATGTATTGTGTGACGTTGCATGTATTGCATGTACTGAATGACATTACATGTAGGGTAAAAGTGGTGAATATGGCCCACCTCGATTAACACGTAAATCAATGATATATGGACCGGGGCATATTCCCCACTTTTACCCTATTGCATGTATTGTGTGATATTACATGTATTGCATATCGTTTGTAAATATCTCACCGTCAATATTGGAGACACTTATGTCCATAATACTTATGTCCACATTTACTATTATTACAAGTAAAGAAGTGCTTGGCGCTAAGCTTTGCCGTTTCCTTATTTACTTGTCCTTGCCATAAATATGCCTGCCCATTTTGCCCCACAGTTCCGTTCTGCCCCAACCGGCAATGTCCACGGGACTCGAATGGAACTCGTCAAACGGTATGGGTCGCGGTAAAACTCTGGAACCTGTAAGAGGCTTTCTCCTAGTGTGGAATGCCGTGGCCCAGTGCCCCTCCTCTTATGCTTACGCACGGTCCACCTATCTTATGAGTAGCTACTGCCATTCTGCCCGGGCTCGATTTACTCCCGTCCGTGCTCGAGGCTCTCCGACACGTCGGATCATAGGTATTTCGTGTTTCGTCACGAATTGAGATACGTCGACAACTGCGAACGAAGAGGTCGCGACTCGTGCATCGTCACGCGTCGACTTGCGCCCTTTCGATTCTCAGCCCTCGATATGTATCCACCACGTATCCGGTAAGCGCGGCGCGCTCGCTCCGGAGTTTATATCCTTCGCGCTTCGCTCACTCACTCTGGCGAATCACTCGATTCCCTCATCCTCCCTCGGACTGTCTTTACCAGAGAACCCACTTTGCCATTCGCTTTGGCCCGTTGGCTCTCGAGGATTCGAGAGCTCATGCCTGAAATCGAGTACCTCGAGTAGCCGATCCACCGACGCCGCTAACCACTACTAGACGAGTGGACTATTTGCATTTCAAAGCAAACTCACCGACAAGTGGAATTTTATCTACGACTTCTACTCGTTACCGGCTGTACGACAATTATTAGCGACTCTGGTAAGACACGGAGAAATTATATGCATTTTTGATTAAATACATTTTTGATGGAGGTAAAAATGAAAAATTACTTTTTTAGTCTGTGCCTGGTTAACGCATTCGATAATATTTTTACATTAAATTGCAGACTTACCGACGGTGGAATTTTATCTACAACTTTTAATCGTTACCGACTTTTGACGATTATCAGCGACTCTGGTAAGGCTCGGAGAAATTATGTGCATTTTTTATTAAATACATTTTTTATGGAGGTAAAAATGAAAAATTGCTTTTTTACTCTGTGCTTAATTCACGCTCGCAAAAATATTTACATTTTGAAGCAAACTGATCGACGGTGGAATTTAATCCACAACTTTTACCGGTTTCCAACTTTCGACGATTGTTAGTGACTCTGATAAAGCTCCGAGAAATAATAAGTATTCGTGATGAAATACATATTCGCCAAAGATAAAAATGAAAAATTGCTTTTTCACTCCCTGCCACGTTAACGCATTTCATAATATTTCTACATTAACATCAAAATTATCGACTTTGAAAATTGATCTACAACTATCACTCGTCACCGACTTTCGACGAATACGACTCCGATGAGGTTCCGCGAAATTACCTGTATTACCGATCGAATAAACTTGATAACCCACGAAAATAAAAATAAAATACTTTTACACCGTGCGTGAATCACGCTCCGGAGATCATCAATCACCGTCTATCTTAATGTGCGCCAAATTGCACCTTTCGCGAGTTATTTGTAAGTATAGAGCAATTATTACCCAAGCATCGAGGCTCGAATGATCTCTCGAAGGCACGAGATTATTATCCACCTGCGGTGCACGTAATACCGTACGGTTGTGCACCTGTAACGAATGCTGTGTGTATACACAATATTGCTTGGACCGAAATAAGAATTCGCCCGTCGGGCGTTAAAGTGTGGCAGGTCGGAGGGGGACGAGGCAGCAAATCGGTGGTAATATTCGGAGTAGAACCGTGCCGGGAGGAGACAGTCGGGCGGAGCGAAGGAGAAAATCGACGGAGCAATTCTCGTTCGCCTCCAACACTCCGACAGTTAATAACATTCTAGGCGATCGGCTCTTGTGACACTGGGATTCCTAGTACGTACAGAAAGTAGGCTACTGGACCTTCTCGCAGGCTATTAAAAAAAATTGTTGTTATTATATGCAGGAGGACGTTCGCGAGGGGCATCGATCTCTTGCCACGAGGACGAACGTCGGTAAGGAAGGTCGTTGCAATTTTCCGCTCCTCATCTGTCTTACTCCGTAAACAATAATTTCGTAAAATCAGAATACGAAATTTCGTATAATAATTTTGTTTAAACAAGTGACAAAGTCGTTTGTCACTTACTTGACTATACGAACCTGTCCTTTTATTTCTCGTGTCATTGACAATTTTAGTTTGTACTTTTGTTTGTAAAATAAGAAAATTAGCAAATAAAAAATTGTGGATTTTTGTGGACAATAAGTTGGTGTAAAAAGTTGACTTTTTTACGATGTACCACGTGACGTATGAGTGCGAGACAGATGGATGCATTTTTCGAAACAATGCAATTTACAAGAGGTTGACGCTTTGGATGAAACGGAAGCATTATCTGATGCGGTATTATATTGTACTACCGAAAAGTCTACGGTGTCTGAGTCGCATTCAATACAGATTTTGGTTACCGACTGAGTCGTTTTACATGTTCTTAAAGAAAAATATTTGCGGAAGCGAGAGCGCGCAAATATTTCCAAAATTTACAAATTTTTCCAAAATTTACAAAGTTTTCCAAAATTTCAAAATCTGATAAAATGTGAACGGATGTTCTGGTTGTTGCATAAATTTTAAGAAACAGAGGCACCCAACTGTTCTACATGCGTGCCAAATTTCGACCCGATTTATAAAATCATTCTTGAGTTATAGACGGTTGAATTTTGCAGGCTTGGCACACACACACACACACACAACCATGCAGACATTTTTTGAGAACATTCCGAACACGCTTTCATTAAAATCTAAATGTTTTTTTACCAAAACAAAATTTCTCCTATGAGAAAGCAAAATAAATAAGATAAAAAAATAATGACTCGAAACTTGTAGAAATAATCTAAAGTATTCTCGATTTAATCGTTCGCCGGGAAAATGAAAAAAAAATCCAGCTGAAACATTGATATCGAATTCGTAAAAAGAAAAAACCGAAAACAAAAATCGTTCTAAAAAACGAAAAAAATGATTCCCTGTGAGAATTTACGAGTTCAATATCGTGTTTTGGCTATCTCGGACGTATTAATCGATTGCCCGTGGACACACGAGAACTAAACTATGCATTGGATCTCGAAGTAGGTGTGGACTACCTGCAGCAGTCGTTACTCTCGGCTTCTCGCTATGAATTAAAAAAAAAAAAAAAAAAAAAAAAAAAAAAAAACACACGGCTCCATTCCAATCTCGGCAATCCAGAGTGGCGCAAGAACGGCCGCGCACGTGTGAGCGTCCACCACGTTGTGTACGGTATACGAAGCGTGTACGGTATTTTCACTGTACGTATGCAAGTGCGGGTTTGAGGCCGCGCGCGCCCGACTGAGCAGCCCGCCGTTCGACGTGGACAATTTTCATTCCAGCTCTTCGATTCTCTTACTCAACTTGGCGGGCTCGTCAAGTCACATGTGTACCCTATTCTACACATCTTTAAATACACATATACAAATACACAAATCCCGAAGAGCCGCAGATGCACGAATATGCGTCTATTAGCATTTCAATTTCACTCTCGCAAAAAGTATCCTGCGAATTACGTATGCAGTCAACTCACGTGAATGATTTCGCAAATAAAATAAATTTCTCTCTACGCAGCTCTAAAAAAAAAAAAAAAAAAACATGGTCGCGAGGATGCGGTCAGGTTCTCGCTACGTAAGTCCGAGCGGGGCAAAACGGACCGTTTCATATAATGTTTCTGCAAAAAAAGCCTCATCGCCAATGAAGCACTCAGGTCCATTTTGCCCCGGTGTTCCGTCTTGCCCCGGTCTCGCCGGTTCCAAACACGTTCGACAACTTCCCTCGAAACAGTGATAATTGATGCAAGGAGCTCTCGTTCGATACGGTCTAATTCAATTACAATCGCATCTCGTTTGGTGTAGCGTGTACAATTCAGTACGAGATAATAATCGTGGTCGCTGCAAGGTCTCGTTAAAGTGGAATTTTATTCGGAGTTACGGGACAGGTGAGATCGGTGATCGTAGTAGCTCCCCGTAATTGTCGATCGATTAATTATGATGCGACTGCCGAGCGTGGCTGTTAGAAAAAAAAAAGAAAAAAATTGGAATAAACCGATCATGCGACACGGTGCCGGCTCTCGCGCGTGTAACTCGTCGCGACACAGATCTCGCATCGGTCGGGCGCGTGCTCTTCGCCGCGCGTTCCTCGCAAGATCGCCCGACTTTCCATTCCGATCTCGAAGCCGGCTCGATCTCTACGCGAGGGATCGACCGTGATGGCAGTGCCACGATCGCGCGTAAAACGTCGCGGCCCGACGTCGACGATTTTCATTCATTCGATCCTGAAAGGGGGGGAAGGTCGTCGATCTTATCGGCGCGGTAAGTAAAATCGAGCTGTTTAAAAGCGGCTCGTTGCTCAACCGACGTGTTGCTGTGCTTGCGATTTTCATTGCAACTGCACGCTTCGTGAAAATATTTTAAATAAAACGGAATGCGTGAATTCGGCTCAAGTTCGCTATCGCAGCGTAGATATCGAAGATTTTTAGGCTTCGCAATGTTACACTGAGAAAAAAATGGATGGATTAACCAAATTCACGGTCACATATGTGCAATGCTGTTATTTGGTTGGTACAAGTAAATCATTCTTTTGTTGAACGATTATTCGCTTCAGTCGATTAAAAATATTTCAATTCAGTCGATTAAAAATATTTCGATTAAGTCGATTAAAAATATTTCGATTCAAACAACATTTTTTTATTGTATCAACTAAATAACGTTTTTAAGCGCGCCTTGGTTAACTCAACTTTTTTTCTCAGTATAATTATCATCAGTCAAAATATTTTATAAAGAGAAATTTAGAAATATTTTAGAAAGAAAAAGAAAAAAGTAATTCCAATCGAATTTTGCAGCGTCGATATGGAAGATGTTTACGCATCAAATGTTAATTAGACTCGATGAAAATATTTTTCAAAAAATGAAAAAAAAAAAAAAAAATGATTACCACTCGAATTCACTATAGAAGAGTAGATGAGGAAGCTTTGTTTACGCTTCATAATGTTAATTATTGCAATACAAAATATTTTATAACAGAAAGAAAAAAAAGGAGGGAATTCCACTCGAATTCGCTTTAGCGGCGTAGATATGGAAAATGTTTACGCTTCATAACGTTAATTATCATAATTCAAAATATTTTATAAAGAGAAAAAGAAAAGATGTGAATTTCACTCGAATTCGCTATTGCAGCGTAGGTATGGAAGTTGTTTACGCTTCACAATGTTAATTAGCCGGCCGGTAAGTGGACTCGTGGCTTGCGGCTGTTTATGCGTAGCTAGGACGTTAGCGCAAAAACAAAAAAGAAAAAAGAGGAAGAAGAAGAAAAGTAGCGAGTGCTCGTGGTGCCTACGGAGAGTAGAAGAAGCCACGGGACGATAAACGATCAGTGTTGGTACACCGCGTGATTCTCGTTCGCACCTCGTTCTTGCCCACCACACCGCACCACCTTTTGTGGCTCCTGTGTACGTACGTGCGCGCGCACGTGTTGGAGCGCGATTATATTATTACACGCCTCTATGCGTTGCCCATCTGCCGTTTGCCGGGCAAATCCACAACGCAAATGACCCTCGAGGGATTCGTTTGTACAGCAATAGTAAAGCGACGCTAGAAAATGATTTAGTGTTACTTAATTGATAAAATAAAAAAATGTATCTTCCGTTCTACCTTAGGGCTAAATTTATTATAAGTAATAAAAAATTACGTACGTGAATTTAAAAAAAGTCACGTATGACCCTCGAGGGATTCTTTTGTACAATAATAGTAAAGCGACGCTAAAGAATGGTTTAGTGTCGCTTAATTGATAAAATTAATTAAAAAATGTATCCTCCATTCTATCTTAGGGCTAAATTTATGATAAGTAATAAAAGATCACGTACGTGAATTGACAAAAAAAAAGTCACGAGTGATCTTCGCGGGCTTCGTTTGTACATCGATAGTAAAGAGAGACGGTGGAAAATAATTTGGTATCGCTTAATTGATAAAATAAAATACAAATTTTATCTTCCGTTCTATTTGAGGGCTAAATTTGTAATGAGCAATAAAAAATAACGTACATGAATTTACAAAAAAAAAAGGTCACGAATGATCCTCGAGGAATTCATTTCTACAACCATAGTAAAGCCTGGGTTGAAAAATGATTTAATGTTGCTTAATTGATAAAATAAAATAAAAATTCTATCCTCCATTCTATCTTCGGGCTAAATTTCTAATAAGCAATAAAAAATAACGTACGTAAATAAAAAAAAAAAAAAACAGTCAGAAATGACCCTCGAGGGATTCGTTTGTACAACAATACTATAGAGACAGTGGAAAATGATTTAGCGTCGCCTAATTGACAAAATAAAAAGAATTGTATCCTCCGTTCTATCTTAGGGCTAAATTTCTCACAAGCAATAAAAACTCACGTACGTAAACAAAAAAAAGTCCCGATATTTATGTACCCCATTATCGAACGCCTAAACCGCGCGAACCGACGAAATCCCATCGCTATCCCAGCGCAGCGACTATTTTTTCACTAGCATTAACACAACTATGCTAATGTTACGATTGGACCCAACACAGTCTCTCCAATATTACCAAAAAAGAAGAAATAAATAAAAAAAAATACAAAGTGGGTCACAGAGCAATAGCGCACTCCCATAAATTGATTCGCGGGAAGGATTTCGCCAGGTGAGATTGAAAAATTTCGAGTTTCTGTTTGGCCGTTCCCGGGTGGAGTTCCAGATTGCGGGGACCTCGTGTTCCAGACAGCGGCTGCAGCGGGCATCTCCATCGGCTGTCGAAACGAATATTGCGCCTGGACTCGCGAGAGTGAGGACGACAGGCTGGACGAGCCGAGAGTGAAGAAAAGAGAAGGTGAGATAACCCGAACGAGAGGAGAAGAAAAAAAAGGAAAAAAAAGTGGGGGGGCCGAGGTGCGCGCAGGTGAGCCTGCGGAGGAAGGAAAGGTGGAAGGGGGAGCCCGTGTGCACACACTGCAGCACCCGCGCGCGCGCTCCTTCTCCTTTGCTCGGATAGGAACACTTCGGCCAGGTACAAGCGGTGGGCACAGGCCTCTACGAACGGGGGCGACTTTTCAGCCTCGGGAAGCCGAGCCGCGGAGCCGAGACTCTCGGAGCCCCGCCGAGAAACGAGCCAGTCCGAGACCTGACTCCGTCACGTCATCGTCTTGCTGGTTTTACAACGCGTAGAAAATAAGGAGAGCCGCGCGCGGAGCACGACGCGAGAAACACGCTCTCGAGGCAGCAGCTGCTACCAAAATGGCCGCGTCCTGATACCAGTGCAACCGCTGGTCCGGACTTTGCTATTTCAACAATAGTATCGTTATCATTATTAGGGCCTAACATTAATGTTATTTTTGTTTAATTTTTTTAAAGACAATTGAAAATATTATTTAATTTTTTTGTTTTTCCCGAGTTTTTCGTTGTGTTGTTTGGTGATTACTATTTGTTTATCCTGTGTGCGGTGTGGGAGGCCCTTTAAACCGAGGATTAAGGTCCTGCGCAGATCGAAACCTTTTTTTGGCTACAGGTAATTCGGCACGCGGGGCTTGAGTTCTGCTTGTTACTGATCGACGCGATTTATGGATCGATCGATTTTAAATAAATACAATATTTTATGAGGATCGATGCCTCTGGAAGTTTTCGTTTCATGCGATGCCGATAATCGTTTCGATAAATCGCGTTCCATGTAATACCGTGTAAACGTTATCTACCGCGTGCGCTGGTCCGGGCTTTGCTATATTAATAATAATATCGTTATTATTATTGGGCGTAATATTATAGTTTTGTTAAATAAAAAAAACAATTCAAAATATTATTTAAAAACAATTTTTACTCGAAACCTTTTTAAACTGCAGGTAATTCGGCACGCGGGACTTAAGGGGAATTGTGCGTGGCGTTGATCGATGCGATTTATGGATCGATTGATTAAAAATTAATCAAATATTTTACCAGGATCGATGCCTCTGGAATTTTTCTTTTTATGCTATGCCGATAATCGTTTCGATAAATCGCGTTCCCTGTAAAAACGTGTTTCCGGACTCTCCCGCGTCCGCTGGTGCGGACTTTGCTGTATCCATAATAATATCGTTATTATTATTGGCCCTAATATTATCTAATATTTTTCTAATCTAATATTTTTTTAATAATAAAAAAAACAATTGAAAATATTATTTAAAAACAATTTTTACTCGAAACCTGTTTAGACTGCAGATAAGTCGGCACGCGGGACTTAAGGGGAATTGTGCGTGGCGTTGATCGATGCGATTTATGGATCGATTGATTAAAAATTAATAAAATATTTTACCAGGATCGATGCCTCTGGAATTTTTCTTTTCATGCGATGCCGATAATCGTTTCGATAAATCGCGGTCCCTGTAATACCGTGTTTACGTGCTCTCCCGCGAGCGCGGGCCCGCGAGTCTGCGGTCTGTCGTGACAGCGCGCCGAAGCGATTGGAAAGTAAACTCCTCGAATGCCTCCACCGACACACGAACGTTTACGTATTTGTTATTATTATATATCCCGCGGTTTCGCGTTCGCTGATATTCGCACGGGGAACCGTCGTCCTTGGCATTCGAACCTGCGACTCTTTATGCGCGCGCCTCCTTACACGCAACGGTGCTTCGCAATCAACCAATGTCGAGAATTCGCAGTGCAATGATTTTCTTTTATCGAAACGTACGCAAATGTCATTTTTAATTAGTTTGAAAAAACGTTACGTTCAAATTTTTAATAAAAAAAATTATTACTATTAATTAATAAATAAAGAAACGACCGAACGGTCCAAACTAGCTCAAGATGCAATTTTGCAATTGTATCTAAGGTAAACGTATCAATGGCTGGACATGTTGTTCATTATAAAAATAAATTATGAATGTAATGTACTGGAACTTGAAATTGGCTTATATTACTTCCATTAATTGCATATTAATGTACATTTTTTGGGTAAGTAAAATACCGGATATGCAAAGTAGAAATCTTTCGCCTGAATTTTACAAAAACTTTAATTAAAAATAAAAATTTTACTGTAAACTTGCAACGCACATGTGTTTGAAATTACATTTTTTTTGTTAACATTTCTGTTACCATTTTTTTTGTCAATATTTCTGTTATTAATATTAGAAAAAGTAAAAAATTTGTTAATGACACGAGAAAAAGATCGGTAAAGTTTGCGTGCGACAAATGGTTCTGGGTTAGCACTCCGACTTGGCGAACTTTTTTTTTGTAGCGTTCATAATTCAATTTTTCTGTCGTCGGTACGAGGGATAATCGGAGTCCGACAGTCCGTTGAATCGTTAAGGAGGCCGATGCAAGGTGAGCCCGCGTCCGTGATTAAAATAGACGGGTTCGTCTTGGAAGTCTTGCGGCGTCATGAATTCTTTTTTCCCTTTCTCGCGGTCTGAATCGCGGAAATCGAGTGCCCGATGAGATTGACCAACCGAGCAGACTCGGCGCTGCAACACCTCGGTATGGTCGGCACGCGAAACCCAACGACAGAGCGTGATAATGCGTATCGACGATAACATACCTCAGCCGTGTTGCCACTACTGTGCCCTCGTGAAATGCCCGTTGGTTGCACGGTCTCGATATAGATCTCTCGATGTTTGGCTATTGTTCCGACCCTTCATAACGGAACCGAAGCATGTCTCTTAACCGAATAGAAAGATATCTCGCGATTGGCATCGGGAAAGTTTTCGAAACCACCAAAGCCCTCCGCGAGCTTAAGGAAATACGTCACACAGCGACTTCTCTACTTTCGGAACTAAAAATCACAAGTGTTCACCGCAAAAATATATTGTAAATTTAATGTACCGGACTGGAAGTTTTTACGCAAACTGGTACACCAAATTTAATGTACAATTGGGATGAAACATTAATATACTTTTTCATTGAAATTAAAGTATATTACAATAATTACAGTACTTTCGTAGTAACACTAAAGTCAATTATAAAAATTAAAGAACTTTCGTAGAAACTTTAAAGTAAATTATTAAAAACAGAGTGTTCCCAATGTTTTTAAGACACTAGACATTAATTTTTCATCACAATTGTACATGAAATTTAATACACCAGTTTTTGCATAAAAACTCCGAGTCCGGTAAATTACATTTCATACGAATTTTTTTTTACAGTGTTACAAAACTACGACTGAGAATTTTTTAACGAATCCCTAATTATTTTTTCTCCACGTGGATTCTGAAATGCACGAGCTTGATCCTTTGCGGCACGGCGGGACATGGGGTGTCCGGCTTCTTTAGCTCAGTTTTCAATTTTTTAAATCTTTATTAAAAACGATATATTTCCATACTGCTTTATTAGAATTTTTTCTAAAATAACATTACAACATTATTAGAGACGCATTGAAAAAATAAAAATGTAGCTGTGCCCATAGATTTTTAAAGATACTATGCAAGTTGAAGGAGCTTCGAACCTGTATATGTATAGATATCTGGGCCTCAATCACCGCTAGCAAAAATCCCCCACCATCAAGAAACAGCGACCACGTGACGTATTCCCTTAAACACTAATTCGTTTAGGAAGAATTCATTAACGTGAAATTTACCTTAAAAGCAAAAAAGAAGAGTCCGCTAATGAAATGTCCCCACCGAAGCCCCCGAAGCTAGAAATGGCAATTCAGGTTCTCGGTAAATGATGTCACGAGAGATACGGCCGAGAGAAGAATTCCAACAGATTTTCACCGGCTTCTCTCAGCGTCCTCGCGGTCCCGACTCCGTCGTTAACTGGCGATCTTCGGAAAGCCAATTTGGCGTATATAGATATACACACGTTTGTACGTTCGTATGTTAACTCGGACGATTAACGAAACTAGTTTTGTAAATTTAGAAATCAAGGACTGCTCGACGGAAGAGCGAGGTTTGAAGAATTTCGTCGCCGAGGAGGAGCGATAAGGCGCGGAGGAATCGGCCGGATGAGAAAAAGAAGCGGTCGCGCGCTCGTGCGGTCTCCGGCAGGAAGGTCGAATCTGTCGAGCGTTCGTCTTTGGAATCATTGAAATTTAACGATCCGAGGGAGAGAGCCGAAAGGAGGAAGGGGGAGCCAGAGGAGAGTCATCGGAGGAACGTCGGAGAGTTTCAGGCGACTTCGACTTTGATCGCCGGTGTGTGTTCGAGTGCGCGCGAGTGTGCAAGTGTGCAAGTGCGCGTGCAGGAACGATCGGCACGCGGCCTGCGGTTTGCGTTTAACGGTACCGCGTAAAGGCGGTGGCTCAGGGCGGGCTCAACGAAAGCCCGCAAACACGATCGAATTCCAACGGATATATACGATGTTACAACGAGAAAGGCTGATCTGCCTGGCGGCGGTCCTCGGCTCGATCCTGCTCGTCGACGAATCCCTCGGCCACGTCGCTCTGACGTTTCCACGGGCGAGGAAGTACGACCTCGACTTCCTGGATAGCTCGAGAACACCCGGACCGTGCGGCATGCCACGAGGTTTGTTAATTTTATTCATTTGGTTTTTTAGTCAATTTTTGTTTACTCGCAGAGGAAAGTTTTTTATGGCGAAAAAAAGATTTCGAGATTTTTATGGAAACGGGTTCGGAATTTTCGAAAACAGGGACAAATCGCATTTCCAAGATGCGGCAGGACACGAGGTTTGGTAATTTCATTCATATGGTTTTCAGTCAATTTTTGTTTACTCGCAGAGGAAGGTTTTTTATGGCGATAAAAAGATTTCGAGATTTTTATGAAAACTTGTTCGGAATTTTCGATGGAAAAATCGCATTTCCAAGAAATGTTTGGATGTATGTGGGTATGTATGCAAGTATGTGTAAGAGGTGAAAAATTCAAACTGCGGTAACTCGAGAATGCCTCGATCGATCGGACTGGAATTTCACAAACAGCAGGTGTGGTTAATAGTCAATGTTTCTTCAAAATTGTATTAAACAATTGTCAGTTGTTTTTTTTATGGGATTTTTTATTTCTTCGAAAATGTCTGTTCTTACAATTTTTTAGCTATCGGGCCAAAAAGTTGTACAGAGATGGAGTACGACCGCCCGACGATCCCTACTGCATTTGGGGAGAATCTATGGAACCGTTTAAAATTTATACGATTTTGGATATTTTGAATTTCACGAAAAATTAGAACCCATATTTTAAATGCATTTTTTTTTTCATTAATCACGACCGATTTATATTTTACTGACGCACGTTGAAGAAGGGCTTGTGCATTTAACGAACATTTATGGCTCACAATGGTCCAGTTTTCGTGTCATATGACCCTTTGTTTTTTTTATAGCAAAGTCACAAAGGCAAACGACAGGAGAATCGACCAGTATATTTTTAGACTTTGTCGAATGCAAAGACCTTTTTTTTACCTTATACCGACATTTTTTGAATTTGTTGAATGCAAAAAACCTTTTTTTACCTTATACCGAAAATGTTTGAATGTGTCGAGTGCAAAAACCTTTTTTTTACCGGTTATGACTTCGTGCAATAGTCGCGCCCCGAACAGTTTCGACTTCCTAGAATGCAAAAACCTTTTTTCACCTTAAACTAACTTCTTGCGATAGTCGCGCCCCGCAGAATGTCATCGACGATTACGGCGCACGGTGGCCCGGTTACAGCAACGTTTTTTCACCGTATAAAGTAGCCTTGCACCTTATCGATTAACTATCCGGTTCGGTTCTACGTTTATTTTTTTTATCGCGAAGATTGACGAATCGTTCACTTTCTGTTTTCGACCGGCACGAGGGTTTTATTAATTGTAGCACATCGGTTTTATTGGATATCGATAGTTTCCTCGCCTTTGGCTGATTCGTATATTCCCCCCCCTGCCCCCCCCCCCCCTCTGCCCTCGCTCCTTTGTCATGTTCCTCGCAACAGACGATATTACAGCTGGAGGCAGTTTTTTTCTCGTGAAACTAGTCATCGAAACGGGATATTGGATCGCGTAACTATACGTATATGCGCCGTTCGCGTTTATCCTTGTGGCGTATCGGAGATACTTCGAGGGGCCGAATTCCACTCCGTGAGACGATCCGGACCGGTTGGGGAATCCGAGGATTCGATTACGGCGCGGTGTTATGTCTCTCGTGGGCCGGAAAAATGATTCTTCCGACTGAGAAGTTAAAACAAAATAAAAAAAATAAAATTTGAATTCCACCACTTGAAGACGAGAAAGAGCCTCGAAGTTTCTTTCGCACCTGCCCCGATAAAAATAAGTATAATCGGCATGTACAAAAAAATATGTCTCTTTTTTCTGAAATCATGTTTCGCCGAAAAAATGTTATCCTCAAATTGGACGAAAAAATATTTAACATTCGCTCCGTGGTGGGAACTGCTGAGGAAACCGAGGGGGCAAAAATCGAGGTCGGAGTGCACATTTTTTTTCATTTGTCTCAGAACGGAAATTGATTAGTTTCCTCTCGGGCAACGATTATGGCAAAGACGGCGATATGGAGCGAAAAAAGGGAACATTTTTGGGTAATTCACCAAAAAATTTCCTTCATTCGCCTGAGAACGGAAATCGATTGGTTTCTTCTCGGGGCGACAATATGGGCAATTTACCAGAAAATTTCCTTCATTCGCCCGAGAACGGAAATCGATTGGTTTCTTCTCAGGCGACAATATGGGCGACGATATGGCAAAGGCGGCGATATGGAGCGAAAAAAGGGAACATTTTTGGGTAATTTACCATAAAATTTCCTTCATTTGCCTGAGAACGGAAATCAATTGGTTTCTTCTCGTGCGACAATATGGGCGACGATATGGTAAAGACCGCGATATGGAGCAAAAAAAGGGAACATTTTTGGGTAATTCACCAAAAAATTTCCTTCATTCGCCTGAGAACGGAAATCGATTGGTTTCTTCTCGGGGCGACAATATGGGCAA
>JAPYZC010004370.1:0-10411 GCA_030522665.1 Ichneumoninae sp. A BG-2022a
CTTTAGTATACATGATTTTTTTTCAGATTTTTACACCACCAAGAAGTACTTGCAATTTTCTCTTATTGTTGTCGAACTTATGCGAAGTCAGCGCGCAGCGAGACTCCATCCTTAAATCACGCGTATGTACGATCTCGGTAAAACGTTGAAAAATTGTATGCAATTAGTGAGATACGCTCATATGGTATTTGATATTTCTTCCACGCCGCATCCTCTATCTCTTGCGATTCGTTTCAAAGAAATACAAAAAATAAATAAAATGATACACCTAACTCGCATCGCTGGCCTGTCTGACTGAGAGTTCATCTCACTTGCCTTCTCCGAGCATATACCGAGATGTGTATATGTATATATATATATATATATATATATATATATAATATGTATATTGTGAGTATATACGTATATATGTATTATAAAGTGTACACGTATTTCCGTGCCTGGGAGAGCCGAGAGAGTTTTCGCTTTATTTCACGGGAAGCTCTAAAAGCACATTTTAATTTGCGTTTGCCGAGGACTCCTCACCCGTCGAGGGAAAATAAAGCGGATGAGGGGGGATAAAAAAAATATATAACTCGGCGGGAGTGGTGAACGGACGGTTAACGTTAAATTTCATAAACGCCACTGTGCCGTTCATTCGCAAAGCGTAAAATAAATTGTATAAAAAAAAAATTTGTATGATTCTCGTTTTTTTTTTTTTTTTAAATCTCTAAGAGGCATAAACCCCATTTCAATTTTGATCCAAAGTTAAACGAAACATTGTCCATTGCAAACGATAATTAATTACATTTTTTTATTTTAAGTAACAACATTTTTGTTTCGGTAAGGTTAAAGAAGTTTCTACGTTCTCTAATTTCGTATCCACAGTTTCTCTCCGCTCGTACGATAAACGCAGGCCGTAACTACTGTCGAACAGTCACGAAAACCATTACAGTTATGATCCAAAGTCAGACCAAACAATGTCAATCGCAAACGATAATTAATTTAATTATTTTATTTTAAATAACAAAACTTTTGTTTCGGTACGATTAAAAAAAAGTTACTACGTTCTGTAATTCCACAGCTCGTACGATAAACGCACGGCGCAACGACTACCTAAGAGTCACAAATCCCATTACGATCCAAAGTCAGGCCAACCATTGTCAATTGCAAACGATAATTAATTAAATTATATTATTTAAATAACAAAATTTTTATTTCGGCACGATAAAAAAAAAACGCTTCAATGTTCTCTAATTTCGTATCCATAGTTTCCCTCCGCTCGTACGACAAGCGCAGGCCGCACCGAATTTGTTCGTACCTGTGGCGCTGCACGGGTAATTTCCACCTCCGGCGCTATGCGCTGCGCCTATGCACGGAGAGACATACGGGGAGAAGGCTCGGTTCGCGAATCGATTTCCCGAACGAGGAGCATACGTGTCACGTAGAAGCGATTCGCGAAGCCTGCATGGAAATGAATTATGCGACTGCACGAGGAGAGAGCGAGGAGGAAGATGTGGAGGAGGCGAGAGACGGCGAAAGCCGACGAATAGAAGGAGCAAGGCAGAAAGTACGAAGACCACCACCCTCGCCTACGGGTGGCGACGAGATCGCTCGACCTCGATCTCTCGTTCGCTGCAGCGGCCTCCCATCCACCGCACATCCGTTCCATGGAGCCCCGCTCGTCCGTGGCTCCGAACTCGTGGGATTCTACTATAACAGCCATTTGAGCTCAAACTCGAACCTTATATTCGTCGGCTCCTGGAGATTCGATTTTCCCTCGTGCACTTCTCGCTCTCGTCCCTCCCCGCTGCGCCTCTGGCACCGGAGACTCCAGTTTTATCGCGGCAAGAGAGTGAAAATATACATACATGTACACACACACACGCGCCCGCGGAGACTCGAAAAGCTCCCGTGGCAGAAAATCGGCCGGAAGTTTAGAAGGGTAAGGCGAGAGCGATAAAAGTGGATTGAAGAGATTTAAACGGAAGAGTTTCGACACGAGAGGCGAGCGCTCTCGCCATGGACGAGGCCCGGATCGTAGAGATGAAAAATATTTCCGGGAAAGTTAGGGTTGAGTGGAGCGCCGTGCGCTTTTGGGCACGCTGTTCACCTGCGATTTGCGGCGAAATCCGGCGTGTGGGGAAAAAATGAAACATTGGTTGACGCTCTGTTTTAACGGCGGACGTGCAGGGTAACGTCGGATTTGGCGTCATGAAAAAACAATCTGTGCGCTACGGTATTCCAACTGTGTTTTGCTTCCTCGTAGACGGTGCTATGTTTTTGTAAAAAGAAATACACTTTTTAGTGTCGGAGAACTTAAAATAGTTTAAAACGTCGAGAAACGTCCGGATGTATATACATATATACAAATATACATATGCATACACACAGGCATGTGTGTGTGTGTACGTGTGACAGACTTGCGTCGTTTAAAACGAATGTGACTTTGAAACGGCTTGAGCTAGCGAGTTTAAATTCGGTAGGCTAGGTGGTCACGTCTGTTCCCTCAGTGCAGTTTTCATAAAAATTGTGGACCGATTCGAGATTTTACGCGATTTTAAAATAGTTGCAGAAGGGTGTGTTAGCTCTAACTTGAGTAAGTTTTGAACTGTCGTCTTAAAACTGCATACAAATGTAATACTGTGGAAAAAGAGCTTTGGTATTGAATTTGACGGAATTTTGATTTTTTTGAAAAATTGCTGAAAACGGTCTGCTTCGAGTAAACACGAAGTTATCGAGCTAAAAGTTGAGACGGGAATGCATTAATACTCTACAATGTTTGGTATTAAATTCGGCGCAAATTGACCTGACCGTTTAGATTTTGTAAGATTTTGAATTTTTTTATTGTTTAGGATTTTTTATTTTTTTACGTCTGACACGAGTTTCTAAATCAAACATCCTTCTAAGAGTAAAATGACTCACGGATTTGCAATCAGCGGTGAAAAATAATTACAAATGACCTTAAACCTCATTTAGCGATTTTCTGCAATAAATCTTGCGGTAACTTTTGACCGTTTCAATTTTATGAGATGTACAAATTTTTTAATGTCGCGAAGAAGTTGCAAGGTAATGTGCACATGACTTCCTCATTTATTACAATTTCACACACAGCTTCCTCTACGAAGAAGTAAAAAAATCAATCAGCAAACTTTCTCATAGGGAAAGCTTTGAGCAAAATAGTAATAAATGAGAAAGCCATTTGCGAATGACTTTGCACCTTTATTTCCACCCCGCGCTGATCTCATTGCTTTAAAATTCCCTCGAAAGGTTAAGAGGAACCGAAAATAGCACTCGAGGAAAAAAAAGCTGCACGTCTTGCCTCGCTCACCCCTAATGCCTTAAAAAAATTGATCGCCCTGGCACTCAAGCCCGACTCGGATCCGAGTGGATTAACCCTTCGAATCTCGAGAGTTCGCCATCTGGCTTTATTTGATTCCGCAAACAGATTTAAATAGATGCATAACTCAAACAGCCAATCCGAAACTCGATTGTCGGTGCGCGTATGTCCATTTGCGACTTGGACTTTGATCCGACGATGTTCGACACGCGGAAATGGCGTAATTGATTTGCTGGCCGTGCCGCTTGCGCATGTGTGTGTGTGTATGTATGTGTGTTTCGGGGTGTTTGGGTGTTCGTATATATCACCAGAAAATCCAATCTCGCCGTGATAGACTTCAACGTGTAACGACATTGATTTCATTAGGTATTGATTTTTGTCGCACGAGGGTTACCGTTCGGAGAGATCCCTCTGGCTTGCCGCCGGTGTGGATTCAGGGCTCAGGAATATATGAATACTGATGTTGCGTTGAGCGAGTCAACGCTCGCGGTCTCTCCTACCTCCGAGCCATCTCTCAGCCTCACATAAGTTGAGCCCCGTGGCCTCGCCGCGCACATCATGTATATGGATATTTTCCAACGTTCATACATTTTTTAAATATATTTTTGTGTATAATACACTCTTGTAGCTCGAAGGTACGTAAACGCCTCGAGGAAGTCGTAGCACACAGGGCCAATTGCGTAACACGATATACTCGTTGTAAGGCAACGTATTCCCGTGCTCTTTTCATACTTCAATCGAGTTTATCATTTATTGGATCTGTATAAAAGATTTATGACTCAAAATCAATGCTCTTTTCATGTACAATAACGTCATCAATTTTTCGCCAGATTTCTATCGATCTTCGATGAAATAAAAAAGTTACGAGTCGAGAGGACGAACAGTTGATACAACGAACATGAAAAAATTCGTTCACCGAAATAATAAAATTTTAGTTGATCCAGTATTTTTTATATTTTGATACTATCTGTTTTTATTGAAATTTTTATATATTTATATGTATTTTTTTAAGGTTTGTTTATATTGTTATATATTATTTTTTTAACCCGGAGTATTATTCCATATACTATATTATGTATATGTGCATTTTTCCAACGTTCATACATAAAAAAATATATTTTCGTGTTTAATACGGTCATATAGCTCGAAGGTACGTAAAAGCCTCGAGGAAGTCGTAGCACACCGAGCCAATTGTGTAACACGATATGCTCGGTTAAGGCAACGTTCTCCTGTGCTCTTTTCATACTTCAATCGAGTTTATCATTTATTGGATCCGTATAAAAGATTTATGGCTCAAAATCAACGCTCTTTTCTCTGCAATAACGTCATCAATTTTTTCCCCAGGCGTCTATCGATCTTCGATGAAAAAAAATTTACGCGTCGAGAGAACTAACAATCACTTGATACAAGGAACAAAAAAAAATCCGTTCACCGAAATAGATAGATAGTAAAATTTTAGTCGATCCAGTATTTCAAACATTTTTCTCCCCATTTTTATTCAAATATTTTTTACATATTATTTTCCAAAAACTTACGACATACTCACGCACCCCAGTATTATTACTTACTTACGACATACTCACGCACGCCAATAATTGCACAGTTGAGGCAACCAATAAAAAGATTTTTCGCTCAAAAAAAAATGCATTGGTTCAACTATCAGTTCTCCCAACTAATCAATTTTTCTCCGTGTCCTCGAAGTAATTTTCCGCGGGTATCTCCCGATACCCAAAAAAAAAATTGCCTTCGCGTCCCCCGCGACGAGATATCGAATAAGCGTGTCTGTCAATTTAGCAGCGGAATAACGAGGAGCGAGCGTGATCCGTTGGAAACAATTCTCGAGCGAGCGATCAATCAAACATTAATCACACCTAACGATCCTTCATTCGTAGCCGGTGTGTCCGCGCTCTCTCGGATATCCTGGCCTCGCGAATCCCGACGCGAGGCTGGCTAAGCGAATGCGAACGGAAACGTCGGGCCTGTGACTTTGTTAATAACGCAGCCGGCTTCGCGGCTCGGCTCGTTCTCGGCTCTTCTCCTCTGTCGTTCTCTTCGTTCTGTCACGGAATTGTCAATTTTTTAGAGCTGTCCGAGCGTAAATTAATTTTCCACTCTCATCGATAGTTTGCACCGGTGAGGGTGGGGGTGGGGGTGGGGGGTGAGGGTGGGGGGTGTGCGCCCCGGCATGGAGGAAGCCTCGTCAATCCGTTTATCTCGGGCTCGCATTCACGCAGCTACCGGCGAGTCTGTATACAGTGAATACCGGAGAGGATGAAAAATAGAGAGATGTGGAGCGAGATAGAGGCGCACGAATTTTGGCTATATTTCTGCATCTATTTCTGTAGTCAACGCATGCATCATTGGCGCTAGTGTCACAAACAGCATCCTGCATGCGGCACGCACACGGCCGATTTATTTCCAACCTCGTGGAGCATACGCGAACGTTATTTCACTTTAATTACTCATTGACGGATTTATTATCATGATTTCTAACTCTTTCGACAAAAAAGTATCGCGGTAAAAGGAAACTAACAAAAAACACAGTTTCGAATATTTCTTGTCGTTAGTATAGTCGAGGAGGGAAGAGGCAAAATGGCCCATATTTATCTATTTTCGACGCGGTGTAAAGTAGTACGTTATGATAGTAATGCGATAAAACTTTTTCTGACGAGTGTGACTTTGCAGCACGAGCCGAAGGCGAAGAAAAAGAGTAAAGAAAAAGTTTGCAGCACGAGTATCGTACAAAACTTTACTTCACAAAGTATAAAATAGAGGGTTTACGGGAAGCGTGCGTAAAATGGCCATTTTCGCACTGAGTGAAATAATAGTACATTTCGATACGAGTGCGAAAAAACTTTTTCTGATCAGTACTAGTTTGCAATACGAGCCAAAGGCAAAAGTTGTGATCAGACGAGTCAAGAAAAAGTTTGCAGCACGAGAATTATACAAAATGTTACTTCACAAAGTGTAAAAATAGAGGTTTTGTACAAAGTGTGCATAAAACTGCCATTTTCGCACTGAGTGAAATAATAGTACATTACGATACTAGTGCGATAAAACTTTTCTGATGAGTGCGAGATTGCAACAAGAGTTTGTAAAAATAGAGGTTTTGTGCAGAGTGTGCATAAAACTGCCATTTTCGCACTGAGTGAAATAATAGTACATTACGATACGAGTGCGAAAAAACTTTTTCTGACGAGTGCGAGTTTGCAGCACGAGCCGCAGACCAAAGTTGCGGTCAAACAAGTCAACAAAAAGTTTTGAGCACGACTGCCGTACAAAACTTTACTTCACAGAGTGTAAAAATGGGGGTTTATACTCCAAGCGTGCGTAAAACTGCCGTTTTCGCACCGAGTGAAATAAGACGTTTTACGTCCAATCTCGACTCGAGGCCGCGGTTCCCTCTCGCCCCGCATCATCGTGCATTTGTTTTACGAATTAGTTGTATCGTCGATGGCCGGAGCTATGTAAACACGAATTTACGGAGAGCACCGAAGCCTAATCGTGTTTACAATTTTGAAGCGCGTCGTATCGACCGTCTCGCATCAAAGGGAGCGGCATAAAAGAGGCCGTGCATCCGACGGAACTCGGTAGAAGAGCCTCGAGGGAAGAGGGCAGCGATCGTAAAGCGCGGCGCAGGCTGCGAATCGCGTTACGAGATCCCGTTGAATCCCGAGCAAGCGTGAGGGACTCTCGAGTGAGAGCGAACCGGTGGGTCGGAGGTGGAACATCGACAAAAAAAAAAATAAAAAAAATAAAAAAGTATAAAAAAAAGTAAAGAGGTTACAGCGAGATGAGAAGGGAGCAGAAGCCGGCCCGCTGTGTGGCTTCCCGAGATGTGACAAGTAGAGTTGACGTGCCGCTCGCTGGTTCCTCTCCTAAATTTAGAAAGCTCCGGTGATGTATAAGCTTTCGTGACCGGCGCACGTGTTTTGCCTGCTAAGAGGCGATCGGGAGAAACGGAGACGAACGGAGGACAGATTAGGCGAAGAAGGAGGAGGGAAGGAACCGCCGTGTGTGATATAAATACAGCGAGTCACGAATCCGGCTCCACGTCTATGTACCAATTGCTCGACTATAACTGTATAGCTGAGTCATCCTAAATCTGTGACAATACCTCCTCTATATCTCCATTCATAATTTTTTTCTTTCATTTTTTTATTTTTTATTTTTTTTTTTTTGAAACGACGTTTTTTTCTTCTTATTTTATAGTAGAGCATCTGTCTCGTAATTTCTCAGTGTAATGGAGACGCGTAAGCTCCGACCGTGGTCGGGATACCGTGCGTGCGCGTATTGAGAGCATTCTCGACGGGCCGGACACCCGCATACCCGCTGCATACGCCAGAAGCACACTGTCACGGTCGATGCAGTTTTGGTACTACCGCCGGCTCGACTATAGTTAGACAAGCGGGAGAGCGCGTGGGCCGACAATGGGAACAGCAGCCGACGAGTGATTGAAACTGTCGCGACCCGTGGGCTGTCGCCGAGCCCGCCGACAGGTCAACAACGGGGTCCGCGGAGCGGTTTCTTTGGGATTCGGACAACGCTCTAGTGCTCTTCTTCACTCGATGGCTAAGTGGAGCGTGGACGGGAGATCGGGGCAAGACGGAACATTTTTTTTTTACATATTTTGTCGTAAAAAAAATTGAGATTTTAGGGTCAGCGTACTTAAAATTGTGTAAAACGCCTGGAAATGCGATTTTTGCTGGCACCCTGATGTGTGTGTGTGTGTATGTGACAGACTCGCATCGTTTAAAACTACTATAAGTCGGAAACGGACTGGGATAGCCAGTTGAAATTTAGAACACTGGTGTAGTTGCATCTCTTCTCTAAGTGCAATTTTCAGGAAGATTGAGACGCGGTTTGAGATTTTAGGCGATTTTGAAATTTTTGAAATAAGGTCGTTGTAACTCTTAACTTAAGTTAATTTTGAGCTATCGTCCGAAAATGGGATAGAAATATAATATGAGCAAAGACGTTTGGTATTGAATTTGGTCGAAATCTATCTGAGCGGTTAGATTTTATAGAACATTTATTTTTTTTTATTACTAAAAACGGCTTGATTCCAGTATCGAGTTGATTGGACTAACACTGTACAATGCCGTGCTGTGCTTCGTATTAAATTTCGCGAAAATTGATCTAACCGTTAAACTTTTATGAGAATTAAAAATTTTTGAATTTTTTGAAAAATTATTTTTTAATGCCCAATGAGAGTTTTTGAATCAAATATGACGCTGAAAGTGAAATGAGTTACAGATTTATAATCAGCGATGAAGAATAGATTAAAAATTGCCTCCAAACGCCAAATCCGCAAATTTCAGTTTGCGATTTCCTACAATAAATCTTGACAGTTTTAATTTCACGAGATGTAGAAATTTTTGTGTGTATGAAATAAGGTGCAAAGTAAGTATTGCACATAAGTTTTCTTATTTATTGCAATATAGTGCACAGCTTCCTCAACGCCGAAGCTAAAATCGACCGACGAACTTTCTCATAGGGAAAGCAACGCGCAAAAATAACAATAACTGATGAGGCCATGTGCAAATTACTTCACACCTTTCTTTTTTATGCCCCACGAATAGTCTCATCCGAAACGGAGGTCCATTTTGCCCCGAGGCAACATTTAGCTCCAGCTCCATTTTTTTAATGATACCCCGTAGAACATATATATATATATATATAGCCCGAATGCTGAATCGGGTTGAGAGCCGTTTTGAAATAGTAACTCCCGATGACTTAATCCCAGCGATGATCGAGTGCGTTTTAAGCGAACAGCCGAGATTGAGAAGCTGCTTCTTGGAGCCATGCCGGTACCGGGAGACCGGTTACCCTTCCACCCCGACGAATGCACAAAGGGCCCCGTGGAGAATGAGGAACGGAGAGGCGGAGAGCCGTTCCACAGGTTGTAGGCGGATTCCCTTGGCCGCTCGGCCTACGCGCTCAAAAAATTCTTCTCGATTTCACCGGTGCGTTCTTTTCGTCTTATTTTTTTTTCGCGGTCACGCGATCCCATACAATGCCCGTCTTTACTCTCGCCGCCTCTTGGTACTCAAGAACTCAAGCCATACACACCGACGGGTGGGTGAGCGCTGCGCGATTCTCCATTGTCACACGCACGTCGCATCTGCACCAACACGCACGAAGCGACCTTTCGTCTTGGATCTCACCCGGCGCATGTAACGCGCAAACCTCGGGCCCTTTTCGCCGATGCGAGTTAACCATCCGGTTCGTACGGCTCTCGCTCGCAATCGATTTAACTCGCGGGGCTCCGAACGCGAAAATCGTATTATCGCGGCGCAGGTGTATTACAGGTGTTAGCTACACTTGATATTCCTGAGGGTTCGCGGAGAAACAGACGGAGAGTCGGAATAATCCCATCCGATCCGAGGGAATAATCCTATTTAATTTAACTGCCGGTCGATTACGTCGAATTCCCAGCCGCTTCCAGTCACGAGGAATCCCCCGCAAATTGGATCCATTACAACTACGACGAGTCGCAACAGTCATATAGAAGCCGATCAGATTCGATGCCTCAAAAAATTCCGATGGCCTGGACGGATAATGGAATAACGGGGACTGAAGGTATTTTTTTGGTCGAGCTTGTAGGCCAATTCACGGCGATACGGAGAATCGTTGTATCTTCGTGTCGGGTGAGCCAATTTCTTTCCAGGGTTTTAAGTTCGGGGGACGGCGGGGCAAAATGAACTATTTTTGCTAATTTTTTGCGAGGCGTAAAAAACAAAATTGCATCTGAAATGGCGGACCGTTTTTGCTCGAGCTCTAAGGTAAAGGTACCAATGATCGGACGGTTAAGAGCAGCCTAAGATTCCAGCAGTTATTAATTTATGAAGAACCTTTTTTTTCTTTAAATAACCGAAACCAATATCAAGCTGATAGTTTCTAGTTTCCAAAAGTCACCGGTTAATTATAAAAGGATAACAAATTTTTTAATTAAGGAACAACGTATCAAGCCAGCCCAAGTCTGTCCCTATATTCGGACACTGCGTGTCCCAATGTTTCGGACGATCGCAGATTTCCAGAATTCTGATGTGCGAACTTTTAGTTAATATTGACTAAAAGAATTCCTTTGCG
>JAPYZC010004371.1:0-11552 GCA_030522665.1 Ichneumoninae sp. A BG-2022a
TTTATTTCTATTATAATGTATGTATTATAAATTTATAATTTAATATCAGAATCATGCATCCGAGCTTTATATACATGTATATTAAATTTCAAGCCATTTACTTTTACCGTGAAACGTATGGTGTTAATATTTATACAATGTATAGGACAACACTTATACGTCACCCATTGAATACCAAACCTGATTGTCGTTCAGCCAAAAGTGTCTGGGAACGATTCCTCTACTGTGGCGGCAGCATCACACGACTGAATAGTAATGTTGGATTATTTGGATGTGCCAGACGGTATAGGAAAATCTACCAGATTTCCGATATGTCCCGCGATTGCTATACCGTCTGGAGATTATTCCCAAACTATTATAGATGATTTTACTATATTTTTCTCTTCGTGCATGATTTATCGCATTTTCTCGTAAACCCGGGCGGGTACCGAGCGGCACCCGATGTCTCTCGTCGAAGGAGAAAGATAGCGGTCGCGCTATCTGATGTCTACATGTGTAGTACGAGCGCGAGCTCTCGACGACGTTTCGAGTTCGCTCTCTCGCACGCGATCCCTCGACCAGCGCCCACCAATCGCCTCTCCTTATCCCGCGGGTGTGTATATATATACGCGCGGGTCGTGAAACATCGGTCCACCTAAACCACCTGTGCAGCCGCCCTTCGCCTTACGCTTTATTCTCGCGTACGGCACACACACCTATCGAATACCTTCTCGTTCTCGTTTTCATACCTTTTTTTTGCCTCTCGCTTTCTCGCGAGATGGAACGACGCGCTCTTGGAAGCACGCATTCGAAATACATACCTCGTCTCGTAAAATTGCTCGTAAATAAATGGAGAACGAAGACCCTCGATGGAGCCCGCGCACGGTCCAAGAGTCTCGCGACCATAACCCACTGGATTATCGCTCGATATAAACCTCCGACGAGAAAGGAAAAAGTGGAGGGCCAAAGAGAGCACAAAAAAAAATAAGGAAACGGAGAAAACATTACTCCGCACGAGTGTGAGTCATGTATCGCCGACTACGAGACGTATCGCGGCGATAGTGAGAATTTTTATGGGCCGTTCGATTGATTTAATGAAATTCAAGCTTTTTTTTGTGCATTAGTGGAGACAAATTGGCGAGCGGCTGATGATATTATTTATGCAGACTTTAGAGTGAATACTTTTAGAGTGAATGCTTAATGTACCTGTCGCCCGAGGCGTCAAGGCTTTCCTTCCATCTTTCACTCGCTTTTGTCACTGTAGCTTCATCGACGGAGTCGAAGCAATGTAACGCTGGCCGTTATTTCGTAAGTTGCATCCGAGGCCGAGGAACCTGCTCTACTGCTGAACGTTCGAACGAAATCCATTATTCGATCCTTTCTCCGCAGGAGGGAAAAATTTGACGGTAAAAAATTCGAGAGAAAAATCGTTTGTCGACGAAACAGTGTCACGCACCGCGGGTTGGATCGAAGTTGCGCGATCGATCGGGTTTCGACGTATCGATCGTGAGTCTTCGTCAAGGACGCGTGACAAGTGTCAGCAGCGGAGCGTTCGTTGGAGATCTTGCACAAAAGCCACTGAATCGGTTACCGAAACTGCGAAGCTGATTTACACTCAGTTTTTTGTTTCTCTCTCCAAAGTCGATCGGTAACAAAAACTGCAATCTATTTTTTTTCACCGTTGCCCAAAAATGCGATCGGACGGAGCGTCGACAGGTTAGAATCGCACGAAGATTCCGTCAACAGAGAACGTCATACAATAACGTCGGGTCTTCTGAATCTCCGTGAAAGAGAAGAAAAAAGTCCTTTTTATTCGTTACTTCTCTTCGAGAAAGTTCCCGCCCGATCGGTCGGATTTGGACGTATCGATCGTGATTTTTCATCCAAGCCACCGAAACATTTTACCGAAACTAAGAATCCGGTCAACGCTCGTTTCTTTCTTCTCTCCAAACTAACTCGCTGGACCTCGGTTGGTAATAAAAGCTGTAATAAATTTCACTTCACGGCTGCCCAAAATTTGATGATCCGCAAGAATAAAGATCTCTCCCAAAGACGCCATCGATCGCAGCGCCAACAGGTTACAACCGCACGAACATTCCGTCAACAGAGAACATCGTACAACAACGCCCTATCTTTTGGATCTCGGCAAACGAGAAGACAAGAAAAAAGAAACAGTTTCCTTTCTATTCGTTACTTCTCTTCGCCAAGTTCCCGCTCGCTTTCGTCTCTCGACAATGAGCCCGAGGAGCCTCGGAGAGAACCATCGGCCGGAATACAACAGCCGGGCTGCTGATCGTTGTCGCGAGATCGCGTTGCGCAACGGATCCCTCGCGGGGGTTCCCCTCCGGGCTCGCGGCGAGGCTCCACGCACGGGACGGAAAGAGCCTGGACCGAGCCCGTTCGCAGCATCCCGAATACGGATAGAGCGCGGATTCTCGGCGCTCTGCCGGGGCGGCGCGCCGTCAGGAAGGAATCGCGGTCCTTTCGTTCCTTTCTTTATCTTTCTCCCTCGCGATTATCCAAGCTAGTTTTGCTCAACGGTGAACATACGCGGGTCAACACACCACCCACTCTGACGTAACTCGTTCTCTATGTTGGCCGGGCGCGCGCGCGCGGGGCTCATTTGCATCGAATATCGTCGCATTTCCCAGGCTGTGCTTCTATGCTTTGCTTCTGCGCTCTGTGCCTTGGTCTTCTTAGCTACCAGGATGTCCAAGACCTTATACTATTCACCGGCTGCGCGGGGCTGAGGTGATCGTTGCGTGACACGCTTATCTCCGGAAAGGTCGGACGTTCCTTGTTCCCCGGGAACTGGGAGAGACGCTTTGCTGAGAGCAAATGGGAGATGCTGGGACCCGAAGGTACACCTGGCCCGCACTTTGCGCGGGAACGTTAATACCGCCACTACGGTTTGGCGAAGCAAAAACTACGGGTTCGACGAAGTTAACGGAATTGCGAAGCCGATTTCTGCGGCAGTCAAGGAAGTTGATTGGTCCAACTGTTGAATTGGTTAGTCCACTTAATGAATGAATTGGTTAGTCCACCTAATGAATGAGTTGGTTAGTCCACCTAATGAATGAATTGGTTGGTCCAATGAATTGGTCGGTCCAATGAATCGGTCAGTCCAATGAATTGGTCAGTCCAATGAATTGGTTGATCCAATGAATTGGTTGATCCAATGAATTGGTTGGTCCAATGAATTCGTTGATCCAATGAATTGGTTGGTCCAATGAATTGGTCGGTCCAATGAATTGGTCGGTCCAATGAATTGGTTGATCCAATGAATTGGTTGATCCAATGAATTGGTTGATCCAATAAATTGGTTGATCCAATGAATTGGTTGACCCAATGAATTGGTTGATCCAATGAATTGGTTGATCCAATGAATTGGTTGATCCAATGAATTGATTGATCCAATGAATTGGTTGATCCAATGAATTGGTTGATCCAATGAATTGATTGATCCAATGAATTGGTTGATCCAATGAATTGGTTAATCCAATGAATTGGTTGACCCAATGAATTGGTTGATCCAATGAATTGGTTGGTCCAACTAATGAATTGATTTGCAACCAACTAACTCGTTGGCTCAACCAACCTATCGTCCGACCTCGTAGGAACTCGAGGAAGCTAGCAGATCCAGCTAAACCTTCCTTCCAGTATTATCAAAATAATTTCTGAAAAACCTCTGATGCTTCTTTCTCGAGTGACAAAAGCACTCCAGCCCCCTGCAATACTACACATCGAATCTTTAAATAAAACACATACTCCGAGCCGACCGCAAGAATTCGTCAGTGCGGTTTGCCGCCCGCAGACCAAGAGGAAGAACAAGAGATCGGCGATACACAGGCGCAAGTTAGAGTTCCGGAAGGCGTACTTTGCGTAAAAGCTTTCTCAAGAGGAAGGCGGTCTCGTGTTAACTTTCTGAGCCGGCCAGTTGTCTCTTTTTATCATCCTTTTTCCCCGACATTCTATCTCTCGTTCGCGCTCTCTTGGGCCGAACGCTGGTCGTGCACGCGATCTGACCGATCTCGAAGGCGCCGAACGTCGTCGTCGAGACGCGACGTCGTTCCCCATGCACAAGGAGAGTTCGCTGGCCGATTAGGACGCAAATCATTCAGGTGCCCCGCTGGCTAGGCGAACGGATCGGCAAGCGAACCGGAGAACTCGGTACACTGCGGCCAGAGCTGGGATGGGCCGCAGTCACGTGTGGCCTGCACGTACCTTCGCGTTAGCGAAGGATACCAGGCTGAGCTTGTGGTGCGCCGTTGCACCGGACTTCGTTCCCTCTCGTATGCTGACAAGCCGGACAATCCGCAGGGAGCGCTCGCCGGGCAGTCCGTGCTCGTGGAAAAATAAGAAAAAAAAGAAAAAATACGCGACTGCCGCTGCTACTATACGGTACAGGATAGGTCGGAGAAGGTAGTGAGAGAGGGAAAGAGGGATGAAATATAAAAATTTTCGAGGTTGATAAAAAGAAAAAAAAAATGCAAAAAGAGGAACGCCACCCGTCGCAACGCATTTGCGTTCGAGAAACGCCAGGGCAAGCCGGAGAAGTTCAGCCTGCCAGCACCCCTGAGAGACCGGGACTTTTCTCGCTGCCGGGCGATCGATCTTTCCGCTATCGAACAGTGACCGCTATACGAGCCGCTTAGATCGCTATCCCGGTAAGAGTATCGATGGGGAATTATCGTTTCACACGGTTGCAGTGAAATTATTATTCTAGTTTTTTTTTTATTTTTTTTTTCATCGATTTTTATACGCGTTCATCCGGAAAGTGAGAATTTGATGAAAACAGCGGAACCGCTCGATAAATCGTTAACGCTGCGTTTGACGTAATTTTTGCAAGATACCTTTTTTGTAGAGCATTAAATTCCCCAGGAAAAAGTTCCTAGGAGTATTTCTCGTAGTCGCAGCCCATTCGAAGCAAATGGACCGATAAAAAACAGATCGCCGAAGCGGAAACGGATCGACGATTTCTTCTTAGCGTTCTTAGCGTTCATCGTCATCGTATCTTACTATTTTTATATTTAAAAAAGTACACCATCGCCAGTGGGTGGACCGTTGCGCCGTACACTGAAAAAGCGCGTGAGCAAGGAGGTGGAGGTGAATCCGTACGTAGAGTCGCGGAAGGCGGAGGAGAAGCCGGAGGCCCTCTTTCCTCGCCCATGAATCACACCCACGCGACGAGACCGTGGACCGCCCGATAATTAATGCTCATTTAATTCGGCGTTCATCATCCGGCCGGAAAATATTTACAAAAGTCTCTTCGGTTACGAAGACACGCACTCTAATGTATATAATGACGCACACGGAAAGTGTGCAACGGGGCTCTTCGTGGATATAAACTGTCTACAATCAGAATGAGAATGAGGACGAGGAAGGACGAAGCACCCGCCCATTTCTTCTTCGTTCTTTCACATACATATGTTTACCTACATATATATGTATACCGGCTGCATACATAAAATATATACGTGTAGTAAATGTATATACATATATAATTTCATCGTCGACGCAGCCGTACAAGAGTTCATCATCGAGGCTACAAGACTACCACGGGCAACCTTGGTCCTTCGGGAGGCTTGTACGTCCGGCCGACCGAAGAAGAATGGCTCCTGACCGAATAGCCATTCATCCTGATTGTCGCCGAAGCGAAGGCGCGTAACTGTTACAGCTTCGCGCTCGCTCACCGAACTTCCCGTCGATTCATTCGCTCGTTCATAATATTTTATCCGGGATGATCTATGCGCAAAAAAGGGGAAAAACGTATCTTCTTCTCGAGCTTCCTTCTCTTATCAAAGTTGAAGCTAAAGAGTGGCGGTGTTGAAATTTGGGTCCGTCGTTCGCTAAACAAAGTTCGAACTCTAGACACCATTGAAGATCGATCCCAAGATTCGGCTTAAAAAAAAGATCCATAAAAAAAAGGTCGGCAATAACCACCCGAGTATATCGTACGTGTGTGTACATCGAACCCGAGGAGCAGGTAGAGCGCGTCCTCCGATAACGGGTAATTTAAATTTCATAAGGCGACCGTTCGAATAAATTGTCTATATCGTAGGATAATTCAGTTAAATGAGAATTCGAATGGTTGGTTTGAAAGAAAACGAGATTTGTTTTTATTATACGCTATATCGGCTGTATTCACGTTGGCTGTCGTCGGGATTCCTCGGTCATGAGATAGAGAGGATCGAAGAATCGTTTCTGGGCTCGTTCCGTCGTCATCGTTTATATATAAACGAATGCATTTATGCAGGCGTTTCGGTATGCGGTATGCAGTGCGTTCCGGACCGATTACAGATAGGATCCTTTGTCAACGTTCGGCCCGTCCTTATCGGCACTGATGCATTCTGATCTCCGGCGGAATCGCTCCACGACGGCAGCAGCCGCAGCACCGCCAACAACAGCTACGTTGTGGCAAACTTATACACCGGGTTACGGTATCCTTGAATTCTTCTTTCGATCTTACCACAATACCACCCCGCATCGGTATTGTATATACCAAAAACCCAACTATACATGCCGATAAACCGCACACGTACGTGTTATTGTAATATGAAACGATCGAGGAGTCGAATGTGTGCCCAACAAAAGACAATACGACGACGAGCGTGTACTTATTTATACTCGGTTTTCGTTCTTCGAGACTGAGATATCTTTTTCGTTCGCCCGTGCGCTGAGACAATAATTCGCATTGAATTACAGCAGTCGAAGAGATGTCACACGGGAAATCGTCACTTCTGGCTTAAAAATTCTTAGTTTTCGACCGGAAGTGACGTCATACAAGCAATAGGTCACTTCTGGGTGGAAAATTTCATTTTTTTACGTCGTTCCGGAAATAAATCACTTCCGATCGGAAATTGAATTTAAAAATAGGAAATGATGTTTCTCCGTATGACGTCACTTCATACGTGTGACGTTAAAAAAATATTTAAAAAAATGCTCTGGAATGTATCTTAAATGCAGCCACTGACAGAAACGTGGAAAGCAAGGAACAATGAAAAGTAGGTAAAAGAACGAGTGTAATACGTCTCAACTGCATTTGGAATTCGTCTCAAATGTAGCCGTCGACAGAAATGGATGAATTAAGGAACACACTGTACCAGGTGCGCAAATGCTCGTACGATCCAGACCAATTAGGGTACAAATAAAGGGCGATAATAGAAATATCCAATAGCGACCTATTTTTTTATATATATATTTTTTGAGGTAATGTAGTGACACACAAACTTTTTAGGGGTTGGCAACGACCCTAGGGTCATGATCTGACGAAACCCTCACTATGATCTCACTCCCAAGCATTTTATTTGTTCCTTTTGAGCTGCGATCTCAAAATTGATACGTTGCTCGCAAACTGACCGGTCCTTTTCTTCTTTCGATCCGTATTTTATTTTTTTCCATTCGTTGAATTAGAAAGCAAGAGTCTCGGGGCGTCCCGAGCCCGATTGACCAGTGGGAACGTTTTGGTTCGATGCGAAAGGCCACAAGGAACGGAGAGATAGGGAGAGAGATGATTTCGTGCGTCTCTGAAATGATCGGTTCGGCGAGCTGTTGCCAGTCGTCGAGAGACCACCAGCGGCGCGGAAAGATATTAGCGAGCGCGAGAGCAAACTTTTGCCGTGTGCCTCTCTATGTTTCGCGTTCTCCATACTACTACCAGACCTCGATGACCTCTTCGCCTTGACGCTCAACCGCGGCGGCTCTCCGCCGCCTACGGAGGGAACTTCGACGACGACGACGAGCGCGACTCCTATTGTGTGTGCAGTCCCGGGAACGCTAACCCTTCGATTACCATTCGCAATAATTCGCAATAACTATGTACACAGAGACCCGGTGGCGCTTGTCGTTGCGCAAGATTATGGATTGTCGATAATCGTCGGCTTTGGACTACCGTGTTCTTACTCGATATCTTCATCCTCATCTTTCCCCTTCGCCTCCGATAACAACGTGGCATATCAAATTACATCCTGGGAATCCGAATCTCGAATCGTTAGCGTCAACATTAAGATTTCCGATAAGGTCGATCGGTGATCAATACCGAGGGAGACATCCATGGCTCGCCTTTTGGAAAGGAGACGAGCATTGTCTGTGATCCTCGATTGGATCAAAAAGACCCAGCACCTCGTCAATTTTCCCATCGATCCTGCCAGCACTAACCCGACAAGATGGAAACTCGGAATAACACGCTTTTTGGTCATTCTGGATACGACGCAATCCTGCACTGAGAAGAAGAAATTGTTGGATTAAGCGAATGCGCGGTGACATACGTTCAAAGACGTATTTGGTTGGTACAACAAAAATGTTCGTCCCAATCGAGCATTGAATAAATTGAAGCACATAATCGGTTGACAAAATAGTGTTTTATTTGTACCAAACAAATAACAGCTGTGAACGTATGTCATCGCGACTTTTGGTTAATCCAACAATATTTTTTTCTCAGTTTGGACTCTTGGACTCTTGGAATGGTTCATCTTTTTCACCCTTTCGTCTCCGATATCGCAACGTGGCATATCAAATCAGATCCGCGAATCTGAATCTCGAATCGTTAGCGTCAACAAAAAGATGTCCCCCAAGGTGGATCGGCGATCAATGTTGAGGCAGGCATCCATGGCTCGCCTCTTGGAAACGAGACGATTGTTATCTTTGGTCCTCGAGTAGATCAAGAAGACCAAGCACCCGATCAATTTTTCCATCAATCCTGCCGGCAACGCCCCGACAAGAAGGAAACTCAGAATGCCACCCTTTCTGGTCATTCTGGACACGGAACAATTCCGTACAGGCTCAAGTCCATGTCGGGCTACGCACCTGCTTCCGCATCGGAGTTACGCAAGTTTAACCTCGGCGAGCGCCTCGAGGACTCTCGGAATGGTTAATGGTCGAATCAAAGCTGCGGCTGTGGAGCAAAAAAAACGGGGAGCGGAGTCTCCACTGGTGAGACGTGGTTTTATTCGTGGCGATCGTAGTTGTGGAACATTATATTCGGGGTGGCGATGAAAAAGAGTGAGGAAGTGTAGGACGAGTGTATTAACCCCGGGAGGGTGGTAACCCGACACCATGGAACGGAAGCCGCGGGTGCAGCCGTTTCCGCAGTGACAGATGCGATCCCGACGTCCTCGGGGGCTCGCATGCTGCTGCCCCGCCGGTGCCGATGCAAAAAGCTCGGCGAGAGAGGAGAACCTTCCTTCCATCGTCGCGTGGAACTGTGTACTCCGGGGATCTCTTTAGGAGAGAGCGGGGCAAAATGGCACAGCGGGGCAAAACGGGACAGTGAGGGCAAAACTCAATTTTCCAATAATTCTAGGATGTCCCGTTTTGTCCCAACTATACATCCGGATTTTCAAACCCGTTTTGCCCCATGTTCTACCATCGTCACCAACCAAAAGTTATTGGAACATTGCCTTTTGTCTCGTAATCCTGTTTTGCCCCACTGTGCCATTTTGCCCCGCTCTCCCCTACTCCTCTCCGACGGAAGAGGTCCCCGACACTGCCGTGACGTTAAACACTCTAAAAGGGTACACTGTCTACTGTCAACAGCATAAAACTACTGTAAGGCAAATACGCACAACGCGATAGGCCGCGATCATGCAACGGGCCTGGATGGCCCTTGGACTCGCGACAGAGTCTCCTAAATCCAACGAAACAAAAAAATAGGAAATGAATGAAAAGCGTGAAGAAAAAAGGAGGATGGATGTCGGCAAACGTGGACTGTTGTTCGTGCGGTTGTAAAACGATTGTCCGGGCACAATATTTGACCGACTTCATCAATGAGCCAGAAGTCCCGACAGAAGTGCCCGCGCGCTGCCGAAGACCGGAGAGGAAGTGGCCCGGGGAAGGGGAAAGACGCTTTGGGGAAATACCTTGTAACCTCGCAGCAGTCGTAAAATAATATTTAAGGCAAACACGGGTTAGAGATCTTCGGGTGAAACCAGGCGAACCCTTCGCGGGACGGTGGGATAAGTCCCGTCCTCAGGAGGTTGTCCGAGGACGAAAAGGGAACACCGCTAGGATCACGATGAGAAACATTGAGACGGTCGTAGATTATTCTATGAATGAATAAATAAAAATCTGCTGGAATCATTTTTTTTATCAGTTTGGTGAGTTGATTGGTTTTTCCACACAGATTCATTTCGGAAAAACTATGAAGTCACATAGAAATTTTCGACCGCGCAACGTCGTACACCAGCGTCACAACTACACTGTAAAAATAAATTGTAAATTTAATGTACTGGAAATTGAAATTCGCTTATATTACTTACATTAATTGAACATTAATGTACTTTTATTGTAAAATAAAAATACGAGATATTAAAATTAGATATCTTTTGCCTGTAATTTACAAAAATTTCCATTAAAAATACAAATTTTACTGTAAAATTGCAACACACATGTGTTTGAAATTTCAGAAACAGTTTATGTAAAAAAGCTTCCAGTACGAAATTCTGACTTTCATTTACATAAACTGTTTCTGAAATTTCAATCACATGTGGGTTGCAATTTTACAACATTTTGTTTTTAATAAACATTATTGCAAATTTCAGACAATGATTTGCAACTTTTATACCTGGTATTTTTATTTCATAAAAAAGTACATTAATGTTCAATAAATGTAAGTCATGCAAGTGAAGCAAATTTCAAGTTCCAGTACATTAAATTTTATGCGAATTTTTTTTACTCTGTAGTACTTTAAAGAAGTAATTTTATTCTATAAAAAAATAGGAACATTCGGGTAATATTTGCGACAGCGAAACTTACCATATTTTCTCGTATGATGTGTTAAGTTTAATACGAATGTTTGCCAGGATGTCGCGGGAGTTCCCACACACCTGAAGTTTATGTCCACTTTTACCAGATTTATGGTAATTTCTATGAGATTCTTCCCCCAGCGTTTAAGTTGTCCCCGACAAACTTAAAAATCAATTTCCGACGGAAAGGACACCGACTACGTTTCCCACTGGCAAGAGTGTGAGAGGGAAATCCTCTCCAACATGTCAACCAAACCTGCCCTTTCCCTTCGACGCCCGTGTTTGCGGAAGGGAAAGAGCCTCGTTTTTTTCCTCCTCGATTGGCCCGCGCATCAGAGGGACGTTTCCCGGTCTCGATTTTCGGGGTGCCGGCTAGTCCCCTGGACGCTTCCTACCCGCGCATCATTGAGGCTCAATGGGTGCGAGGAAGCCGAGCGGTTCCCACAGCCCCACCGCGCAGCGTGTGAAAAGCCCCATCGGGTAGGAAAATTGGTGTTCAGCACGTGAGAGACAAGTGCGACAAGTGTTTTCCCATGGATACCTCATCCAAACCAGCATCAGGATCTTGCTCCAGCTTTTTGTTTCTTCTTTTTCATTCAAAGTCCGATATTGTTTTTGAAGCAAGTTTTTCCACGAATAGGGGAGACCGGGGACAAAAGTAACAAAAATCTTTTTTAATTTTTTCACCAACAAACCCGAGAGTCTAACGCTTCGGCATCCAATGGTGTACCATTAACCTAGTCTTAGGTATTTAGTTAAAAATTTTCAAGCAGAAAGTAGCACGGAATTGCGAACACCGCCCCTTTAAACACAAACAAAATTCGGTAAGAA
>JAPYZC010004372.1:0-18392 GCA_030522665.1 Ichneumoninae sp. A BG-2022a
TTTTTCTTTTTTTTTTTTTTTTTTTTTTTTTTTTTTGCCAATTTGGAATGCCAGCGGTTTTTCTTGATATTTCCTCTCGGGGATGATCCGAAGACGGGATTACGGCAATGTTCTTGGCATGGGCAATTAATTTAGCTGCGCTGAACTGTCCTCCGTTTTACGTATGGTTGTATGTTGGAGATATCACTTTTGAAAAATGTATTTTTTTATTCTTCGTTTATAGACCCAGATATGATCTAATATATATTTTGGAAAACTGTGGATTTGTTTGTTTGTTTGTCCCACCCCCTATTAGCAGCCAACTTTACATCTTTACGGCTAAAGTCTTGGGCTGAAGTCCCAGAGTAGCTATAATTTTAGTAGGAACACACTTTTTTTTATTTGCAAATTGCTGCAATTTTTCAATAAAAAAAACTATAAAATATTAAATTTAACGCACTGAAACTGCGAGCGCGTGAAGCGCGCGACCCACAACAACCTGCTAGTAGGAAACAAAATAAAGTGGCTCGGAAACGAGTCCATCTAATTTTTAATCTCATACTTGAACGTCTCCGCAATGTCACATTTTCATCTCATTATCGTAATTAATTTTTTCCCCTCTCTCACAAAAAATTGCAAAGTATAAAAGTCTCGTTCCAAATCGGACAATAATCCGTGTAAAAGTTAACTACAGGAACTCCGTTTTCCTAGTCACATATTAACAATATCACCTTAGAAATTTTGTACTTTTTATTTTATATTTTTACACCCAGATAATAGAAAAAAAAGAAAATAAACTGGCTCGAAGACGAGGCTATCTAATTTTCTATCTCAGACTTGATGGTCTCCGCAATCTCCGCATTTTCATCTTTTTATCGTCATTAATTTTTTCCTCTCACAAAAAATTCCAAAAAATAAAAAACTCGTTCCAAATTGTCCAACACGCCCTCTAAAAGTTAACCACACGAAGCTCTTCCGGTCTCCCTTCCGCGATCAAAAATGAACTTCTCACCGGAGCCCTCTGTAATCCATCCATAATTCCCCAACCCTCCGATCAGCGCCATATTGAATACGAGCCTCCTCATCCCCCCTTCCCGCGCAATCCGATCGGAAAGCCCCGATGTGGAAGAGCGAGGCAAGACGGTCCGCTTCCTCCACTCGCAACAAGTCCTCCACGTCCCACACTCTAAAAAAAAAATGCTAAATTTAATGTACTGGACTACAAGCTTTTACGCAAAGATTGGTACATTAAATTTATTTTACAGATGTGATGAAAGTTAAAGTAAATTACAAAAATTTGAAGTACTTTCATAGTAAAATGACACAAAATTATTAAAAATGACGTATTTACAATGTTTTCAATACACAGACCATTAATTTTTCATCACGATTGTACTTGAAATTCAATATCCAAGTTTTTGCATGAAAACTTCCAGTCCGGTGCATTAAATTTTTTTTACAGTGCAACTTTTACAGTGTAACGAATTTTTTTTACAGTGCAACTTTTACATTGTAACGAATTTTTTTTACAGTGCAACTTTTACAGTGTAACGAATTTTTTTTACAGTGCAACTTTTACAGTGTAACGAATTTTTTTTACAGTACACCTAAAAAAAACGGTCCATCTTGCCCCGCTCACCCCGTACTCATGCCTCAAGATTTCAAAAGATCGATCTCGAAATGAGGAAGAAAAAAAAAGAAAAAGAGTCGGATCTCATCATGCCCTGTCTTGTCTGCTCGCCGCCGCCGCCCGGCGGAGTTTCCCAAGACTTTCCCTTGCCCAAAGTCGAACCGCTGCTGGGGGCGGACAAGGGGTGTGGGGTGGGTGAGGGGGAGGGGGGGGGGTGCGTCGGCATCGAAATTTTTGCATTGTCGTCACGCGCGCAATCTTATTACTGGCACACGTGGTGTAATATTCCCTCCCTCGTGGGCCGTACACGGCCTAGCCGGTGGCTCATCCTCCTCTCCTTCGATCCTCCGAGTCGCTTTCGGAGACCGCCATCAGCCGGCGTATAGATCGGGGCTGCCGCGCCATCAGCATCATCCACCTTCGTCCCCCTCGCGGCGGTCTCGCCTCTGCCTCCCTTCCTCCACCCAACCCACATCGTTAGGATGCTACAGAGTTATCCGGGGGCGGATGATCGAATGCCGCCAAACTCCACTCCGGATACATCCGTATAACGTCCGCTCTCACATTTTTGCTCCTCTGTCGTGCACGCCCCCCCCTCCTCTCATTGGGCGCGGATGCCTTTGGGTTTTTTTTTTTTTTTTTTTTTCTTTTTTTTTTTTTTTTGGTGGCTCGGATTTCCGTAACGATTTGTTTGATTGCGATAAATTTATTCGAAGGGCGAGCGTGAATTGTGAGGAAGACAAGAGAGGCGAGAAGTGGAAACTCTCCGGTGCGGAAATCCTGAAACGGATTTCGACACCGAGAACTCATTTGTTTTGTTCTTCGGCCGCACTGCAAAAAATGTCTGCCTGGAAATTAATGTACCTGTTTTTAATAGAGAATTTAATAGAAGAAATTTAATAGACAAATGTTGTATAAAATGAATGTACGGTAAATAAAAAATGATAAAAAGTCGTGTTTTTAATAAAAGTTCTTTAATAGTACTTAAAGTACTTAAAAACTACTTTGCAAGTACTATAATTTACATAATATTTAATATACTGGTTTATGCATAAAAGCTTCCAATATCGGTACATTAAATTTACAATTTTTTAACAGTGCGCCGAATTTATTCCGTCTAATTTCGTTATTGTTTTCTTGTTGTTAATGTTATTATTGTTATTAATTTTTTTTTAAATGTGCTTAGTGCGCTATTTGCGAGTATTAAAATCACTTCTTCGTTTCAACCCTCAACTCGCTCTTGATATTCCGCCCGTGAGCGGAACCGGAGTTAGTTGCCATTTCCTCTAATTAAAAAAAAATGAATCCTGCTTATAACGAATAATTAAAAAGAAAGATCTCCGTTTCAGTGTGTACATTTCTCAATCGCCCAACATTAATACATTACCTGAATTCAATTACACCCGTCCTTAATATTAAAATCCTCGGAGAACAATGCTTACAGATTAACGAATTTATTTTGCCGAATGTCGTCATTATTATTATTATCTATTATTAAAAAATGTGCTTATTTATCTATTTGCGAGTATAAAAATCACCTCTTCTTCGCTCTAATAAAAAAAAAAATTCCATGCTGTTTTACAGATAATAATCAAAGAAAAAAATCCAGGACTCGAAACTTCCTAACGCGGTTCCGTGACGTAAATTTCAGTGTGTACATTTCTCAATCGCCCAACATTAATACATTACCCGAATTCAATTACACCCGTCATTAATATTACAATCCTCGGAGAACAATGTTTGCCGAATAACGGTAAATATGTACATTTCCGATTACAGTTACGTTCGTATCGGCCGGAATAATATCCATTAAGGGCAGATTATGCTCCTCGATTGTCAAATAACCGAGTACGAGTCTAGCCTCGTAATAATCCCCTGTGGTGTGGTTCGCTGGCGGCCGTAGGAGGAGGAGGGCTAACGCCGAGCCGCGACAGGGTATTACACAACGAACCACGTGTCGTCTTTTTTTTACACGAGAGAGACAGAGTCAGAGGGCGCCGCAACGAGACTGGCGAACGTGACATGACTTTCGAGCAAAATTTCTCCTCCGCCGTCACTTTTCTTCCTCCTCTTTTTTTTTTGTCCCCTTTCCAGTCGGCGAGTGCACACACATGTGCACACATACATGCGAAGCTATCATCATCTCTCGGTCAGAGGGCGAAACTAGCGTACGGACGACGAAGGGCACGTTTCACTGGAGAATTTTCGTTGTCATGGGTATATTAGGCGTCCCCTTCACGACTCGTTAACGAGAGACGCGAGTGACTGACTGTACGAGCGCTACCTATGTAGGAATAGCTATGTGGGGCATCGGAGGAGCTTGCGGGTCGAGCGGGGCAAAATGGACAGTTTTTACCAATTCTTCGCGGGACTTAGAAAAAAGTCTCGTTTCAGATGGAGGGCACTGGTCCGTTTTGCCCCGGGCTTTCTCCTGCTCTATGGTTCATGTGTACGGACATAAATCTATAATAGTGTCTCGGTAGCAGCGCGAAACTACACCCAGAAAAATAATTTATTTGACGGCCACTGTTTATTTGGTTTAAAGAAAATATTTATTTGATTTAGATAAACATTTATTTCAATTAAGTAAATAGTTAATTAAATCAAATAAACATTTATTTAAATCAAATAAATATTTTACTTAAACCAAATAAACGGTGGCCGTGAAATAAATTATTTTTCTGGGTGTAGAGTGCAGACGACGAAAGGCACGTTTCACTGGGGAATTTTCGTTGTCATGGGTATTCTAGTCGTGCCATTCACGACTCGTTAACTGTACCAGCTCGGATACCTATGTAGGGCATCGGCGAGTTTGCGGGTCGACCGGGCAAAATGGACTATTTGTGCCATTTTTTCGCAGATCCTAAAAAAGGTCTCGTTTCGAATGGACACTGGTCCGTTTTGCCCCGCGCTCCCTCCTGCTCTATGGATCATGTGTACCAACATGAATCTATAATCGTGACTCGGTCACAGCGCGAAACTGACGTACGCACGACGAAGGGCACGTTTCACCGGAGTTAACGATTCAGGACTCGTTAACGTGAAACACGAGTGACTGACTCTAAAAGAGCGGCTACCTATGTAGGGCATCGAGGAGATTGCGGCTCGAGCGGGGCAAAACGGACCATTTTTGCCGATTTTTCGCGTGACACAAAAAAGTGACACTGGTCCGTTTTGCCCCTCCCTCCCGCTCCACGGATCATATGTACAAACATAAATACATATATCACATATATGTCTATACATGGTCATATACAATAGCGGAGAAACGGGGTACGTTCGCTTCCGCGAATTTCGAATTCCATTCGACGTGCCCGAGTTGTACGATCATCCGTGAATCCGCACGTAAATCGAAATCGCTTGGTCGATTCTTCTCCCCCTCGCTATTTCTATCCGTTCATCTACGGTTTTTTTTTTTTATTTTATTTTTTGTATTTTTTTTTTTATTTTATTTTGTTAACTATCCTTTGGCGAACCGACTCGTGCGCTGCAGCTCGCTCTTTTTTTTTACGTTTTTCTCAGTCCATTGCTCTCTTTATCTGTCCGTGTGTAGTTACAGTGTGGAATCGGGCAGGGCCGAGATAGGTACGGACCGGCTCGAGACACACGAGATCGAACAGCTTTTGCACGACATCGAACCGACCCGTGTGAAATCGCCGAGACAATCGATCGTTTCGCGAGGCGGGCAGAGATCGTTCGTGTAATACACCTGTGTGTGGCGCCGATACCCATGCTGTGTCGGCTGGCTTCCGCTCTTTAGCGACAAAAAACTAGAATGGATGCTTCCATCGACGAGACTACACATTGGGGTCACCAATTTTTGTTTTTTTTTTTTTTTTTAGAAAATTTCAACCGAACTATATTTTTTTTGAGCATCCGGCGAGTGCATTTTTTATTTAGGTGGCCAGTCGAAACTTCCGGCAGATAAAAAAAAGAGCGGTCGCAATTTATGTGTTCAATATTCAATCAATTCAATTCAATATCAATATTTATAAATCGATGTTGACTATACGTTCAGGTCAGGATTTTTCGGTTTTCGTTTATTTTTTTTTTAATTTCAACCAGACTATATTTTTATACAGCCCGCCAGTGAATTTTTTTCGGTTGTCCATATAAAAAAAAGAACGCCTCAAGTGTATGTACTCAAGATTTGTAAATCGATGTTAACGTGTCGCTGAGAAACTGCAACAAATTTTATGCGAACTGCGCTTCTGAATCTCCTGGAACAAGGGTGACCCTCATTACCCCAAACTCCGTTGCAGTTGCGTGGTTTTGGCTCCATACCTATACATAATCCATATGACTGTATGAGAGATAGAGCAAGGACTCAAACCACCGTTCCAGAACCATTGCATTCGACTATACATATATATATATCTGTATCTATATAGCTGGAAAGATATACTATATACAGCGAAGCGAATTGCTTCCACCGGCACGAGTTCGAGACTCGCCGCGCTTGCTCGCGCGTCCATTGCATTATTCAATTCCGATCGTCCGCAATAAAGAACTGAAATAAGAGACGGCAAAGGAGCCGTGTGGAGGGGGTGAGGAGAGGGGGGGACTCTGCACGCTCAGATCTCGCACGAGCGATATTTTCCTCACGGAAGCGAACGAGCGAGCGGGAGAAAGAAGAGCGAAAAGTTTCGGGTATGAGGAAATGCGAATGAACAGCGGTGGAGAGAAACAAATATATATATATATGTATATGCCTGTATCAGACAATTCTTTTTTTTCTTCATCTTTGCCATTCTTTCATTCTGTACCCTTATGCACTCTCTCGCCGTATATTGTCATACATGTATCTTATCCGTGCCCGCACGATCCGTTGCTTCCTGTATGCGCTTTTTATCCATCGAATCGAAATATTCCTTATTTTTTTTGTATTCGAAATGATAATTTCAACGCACTGGTGGTCGACAATAAATTTAATTTTTTTATTTAGGAACATTCTTTGATTTTCATTGATAAACATTTTTGAATTTTCATTGATAAACATTTTTGAATTTTCATTGATAAACATTTTTGAATTTTCATTGATAAACATCTTTGAATTTTCATTAATGGACATTTTTTATTTTCACTGATGAACATTTTTTTTATTTTCGTTGATGAAAATTTTTTTTATTGTAATTGATGGAAATTTAATTTATGTTTTAATCGAATTGGTATCGAAGTTTCGATATCCGCACCTTTGAGCGTACCGCGAAGTGCCGCACCGACGAGAGAAAAAGCTCGCGATCGCGAGATCGACATTCCTTTCACGTAGAGAGATAGCCATGGAACCGAAAGACCCACGGGGCTCGTCCGACGTTAAATCGAACCTTTAGAGAAGAGAAAACGAATCTTCGCTGATTCGCAGAGGCAACCATACTCAAACGTACCCCAGAGACGGTAACCGCTCTGCCCTCTCTCATCGCGATAAAACAATTGAAACAGTACAGAGCCATCGCACCCAGCAAGTACAGTCTGCAAAGAATTTGGAAACAATGAAAAATATCGTGTCTCGCCCTGATACGAGAATTTCATCAGAAATTTTTTTCGTCTTTCAGCGCATTTGTTTCTTTTTTTTTTTACTCACCAACGACAAAACGCTCCCTTAAAGCAGCTTTTGCGTGTCACAGTAGACAAGTGAGAGCCAAAGTTTTACAATTGTTTATTCAAAACAAGCATTTATTGCCAGTAAAGCAATTTATGCATTTATTGATAGCAAAGAATGTTGATTTGTATTGTGTGATTTGACTAAGAGACTAGCAAATGCATATTTCCATGCACCCTCAATGAAAAAAAAAATTGCTTGCGGGCTGCCGAAGAAAAAAAAATTTTGTTTCAATTCTACTTTCAATTCTTACAATTCCATATGATATTGAAACAACGACAGAAGGACTGTCAAGGTAACATGTTATCGTTTCAATCGGGTATGAAATTGTACGAATTCAGATTAGAATTGAAACAACGTTTTTACTTCATTGGCAGCCCGCAAGCAAATTTTACTTGATTCAATGATATTTTTTTTCTGTGCAAAAAAAAAAAAAAATATTGCACGGCCACCGTTTATTAAGATTAAGTAAAATACTTATTCGATTTAAATAAATATTTTACTTAATCTTAATAAACGGTGGCCGTCAAATATTTTTTTTTCCGAGTGTGATAGTAATTTTTCGTTGGGTGTTATTCGAGGTAAAACACGTGCTTTCAACACGAAACACGTAAAAACACCGTGGTGGGTCCAAAAACATCGCATACGCGAACAAGTCGCGCCAATCCGCATATAAACCAAAAAGAAACACAAAATAAAAAAAAATACCAAAAGTAGGATAAACAGAGATGTCAAGAGTACCGCAAAAACGTACTCTAGAGATGCATTGCGATACCTTCGATCACTAAACATTGCATAGACGATGACAACGTAAAAAAATTAATTACATTTTCAGTGACCGACCGAGTCCTGGAACGAATTTTATCGAATTAAAAAAAGTGTTTTTTTTTTTACCGGGAAAATTGCCTTTTCTTCGGAAACGTTGTATAGTCAGCGGACAGAACAGCTGGTGCGGGTGGCGCGTTAACGATTCTCGCGAGCCGTAAATGTCTCCGTATTGCCTAACGCGCCGGTCACACGGCGGTGCATTCGGCGGCGTGTGCGTGCTATTCATAGCTTTGTATGGGGCAATACCACGGTAACTGGGTGCAGTTGGAAGAGGCAGGATTTACGCGGGATTGTATTACCGCTCTTGGGGTGTACGTTAGAATCGTCGGGAGCTTGGGTTTGTTACCAAAGTGCGAAGCAACGGGAAGTCGAAGCGGAGAAGAGCCGCGGGTACGTAACCGCAGCATCGCAGCTGCACGGTGTCACATTTTACAACGCCTTCGCGAGATAGCGTTACGACTATGGAGGCGTTTCTTCGTGCAGTCTCGAGCAACAACGGGTCGACCGGCTGGAGATCCACGAATGGAGTTTTCACGTCAAGACCCGAGGGTTTCAACCCCCTCGAATATACGAGCTTGCGGATCTCTCTTCGCAAGTTGTTTCCGCTTCTTCTGTACTCTGGATAGGCTCGCCGGTTGCGGGGTTGTAAGACTTGTTTTCGGTGAAGCTTTTGACGGGGAACAGTCGAGTGAGGGGTAAAAATAATAGGGCTAATAAAGCATTTGTGTTCCAGATGCATCTTTAAGGGGTTATTATTCGTTATTTGTAAATTCGTTTCTTATGGTGCGAGACTTGGCCAAGTCGTATTTTGAATTTTGACGTGCAGGGCGAAGGCTTCTATAGGGCCTTTGAGTTTATACGAGGGACTCTAAAGCCCCATACTTGGCTGGTTGAAATTGGTACTCGTCGGAAGTCAGCTTATAACGCTTGTCTTTGGGTGAGATTCTGGCACTGGAAAACTGATATAATTTTAGCGTTTAGGGTTTAGGGCTGGCACTTTAAAGACCTTTGTTACTATTTAAAAATCAGTAGTGGTTCCGGTTAAGCTTTTGGCACTAGAAAACCAATATCGGTTTAAGGTTTAGAGATGGTACTTTAAATACCTATCTAAAAGTCAGTCTTGTTCTTATTTAACGTTGCCCCTATCTAAAAGTCACTCTTGGTTCCGGTTAAGCTTTTGGCACTAGAAAACTGATATCGTTTTAGGGTTTAGAGATGGTACTTTAAATACCTATCTAAAAGTCAGTCTTGTTCTTAATTAACGTTGCCCCTATCTAAAAGTCACTCTTGGTTCCGGGTAAGCTTTTGGCACTAGAAAACTGATATCGTTTAGGGTTTAGAAATGGTACTTTAAATACCTATGTAAAAGTCAGTCTTGTTCTTATCTAAAGTTGCCTCTATCTAAAAGTCACTCTTGGTTCCGGTTAAGCTTTTGGCACTGGAAAACTAACATCGGTTTAGGGTTTAGGGATGGTACTTTAAAGACCTTTGTCACTATCTAAAAGTCAGTAGTGGTTCCGGTTAAGCTTTTGGCACTAGAAAACTGATATCGTTTTAGGGTTTAGAGATGGTACTTTAAATACGTATCTAAAAGTCAGTCTTGTTCTTATCTAAAGTTGCCCCTATCTAAAAGTCACTCTTGGTTCCGGTTAATCTTTTTGCACCGAAAAACTAATATCATTTTAGGGTATGGTGTTTAGGGTTTTGGAATAATACTCTAAAACCTTTTGCCCTTATCTAGAAGTAACTCGGGCCGAAGACTTTTATAGGGCCTTTGGGTTACACGGGCGACTCTAAAGGCCCATACTCTGCTGGTTAAAACTCATACTCACCGGAAGTAAGAAGTAGCGCTTGTTTCCCATTAAGTTTTTGGAAAGCTAATATAATTTTAGGGTTTAGGGTATTGGGACCATATTTTAAAGCCTGTTGCCCTAATCTGAAAGTCAATCTTGCTTTCGGCTCAACTTGACGCACTGGAAAGCTAATATAATTTGTAGGGTTTAGGGTTTAGGGTTTAGGGTTTAGGGTTTTGGGATGATACTTTAGAGGCTCTCGCCCCTATCCGAAAGTCACTCGGGCCGAATTTTTAATTATGCCCTCGCGAGGCGTCCAAAGGGCGTATTGTGCGGATTGAACGGGGCGCATTTCGCCGCGGTTTTCGCCCCGTCGAAAAGGGGTTTGAGACGAGACGCGGAATGGAGAAATGGCGCGACAGGGGGAAACGACGGACGGGGGGCGAAATATCCTCGACTATCCTTTTCATTCTCGTTCACTTCGCCCACCCTACGGAAATACTCGAGGGTCGAGGGCACGCACGGGCATTTGAATAATTATTATAATTAATATCAACATCGCAACCTCGACGAGGAGGGCGCGGCTGCGGGCTCGGTCCTCTCGCTGAATATTCGCGGATATCGGGTATCAAGCCTCGCGATGTAATTACGCTCGGTGGAGAACGCTGAAAGGAGAAACCCGCCCGAGAACAAAACCCCGTGCATCGAGTTCTCTCAACACTGCGGAAACTCGCGTTCCACCGACTGCTTCTGCTGCTCCTGATATAACGCATGCACTCGATCTCTATCGTTCGCCTATCGCGTGTCGTGTCTCGCGCTTCGTCTGGACCGAACCATTGATTGGATTTAAGGGTCGGATGAGCGGCAGGTCAGACGTTAATGTTTCCCATCTGGGTTTCGTATATAATGGGGTAATATAATATAATCGTTGAAATGAATATCAATCTTCTACTTCCGAGGCATTAATTTTGTCGGGGCAATTTATTTTGGAAGTACAGTAGAATCCCGATTAACCGAGATGCTCGGGACCGAAATCGCAATCACGGTTAATCAGAACTAGGCAACGATAGTATGGAAGTCAATAAGGGATAATGATACAACTTTATTTTGACTAGTTAGGCTGTAAAAAATAATTGTTTGATAATTAATTAACGGTATTGGAAGCTTTTTTACATAAGCTGTTTCTGAAACTTCAAACACATGTGTTTTGCGATTTTACGGTAAAATTTGTATTGTTAAGGAACGTTTTTGTAAATTGCAGCCAAGATTTGTAATTTTAGTATGTGGTATTTTTATTTTACTGAAGACGAACATTAACGTTCAATTAATGTAAGTAATGTTAGTAAATTTCAAGTTCCAGTACATTAAATTTACGATTTATTTTTACAGTGTACAATAATAAAAACAATACTAAAACATTAAGAATACCGATGTAGTCAGCGTAGAGCGGATATACGAATTATTTAAAACCTATTAACCTAAACGTACACGGTAAAAAATTTCTCGAAATGCATCGAAATTAATGTACCTGTATTGGAAGCTTTTATGTATAACCTAGTATATTAAATTTAATATACAAATGTTGTGTAAAATGAATGTACGGTGAATAATAAAAATGTGGTATTTTTAATAAAAGTACTTTAATAGTATTAAATGTATTTAAAAATTACTTTAATACTACTGTAATTGTACATAATATTTGCACATATGCATAAAAGCTTCCAATATCGGTACATTAAATTTACAATTTTTTTTTAACAGTGTATTACATGATTCGCAGATAAATAATTAAATAATTATTCACTTGAATCTCATCTGAAAAACATACAAAAAAAATCTAAAAATCTTCATCAATCCTCAAAAAAAAAAAAAAAAAAATAGATCTAAATATTGAGAAGTAAAAAAATATGATTTTCCTTCGTTCATTTCATCTCCGACGTGGCTGTCTTACGGAATTTATCGGCTGTGTATTCTTTATTTTCTAGTCTATTTTTTATTTTTTTAGTAGGAAGCCAGTTCCGCATCTCGCGTGTAATAGAGAAGCGAAGAATAGGCAAAGTTATATACGCCCCTCACAATTTTATATTCTCCTTGGTACACGAGAAATATGTAGTTTAGCGAAAATTTCAAACCAGTTCGCTTGAATTTATGTACAGATTATACGGATAAGAGAGAGGGAGAGGGCGAGACGGAGATGAAGAGCGAGGGAGAATCATGAAATAGACTCACTGGTAGTAATGTTTCATTCGCGAAACGAGATTCGTTGCAGTCTCGTGTTACTGCTCCTCACGAGCCTTTGTGCCATATTCCTCGCAGCGCGAGTTTCTTATTCTCGAAAGAAGAGAAAGAGGACCGAGGGACGAAAGGATCCTTCCCGTCGTTCCGAGAAAGCGCAGTATCAGATTTTTATGAAAGAGAAAAAAAATCCTCTTACATACTCCGCTCGCACCAAGCCCGCTGTCGTTTTTAATCCTCACCGAGTCCCTTATCATCTCGAAACATCTCCGGGAGAGTGAGGGAGAGTGATCCATACAAACGCAGTGACGCGAGTTCTCCGGGCGGCGCTCGCGTCTGAAGAAATATATAAAGAAATATAAAATAAAATAAGAAATTAAGAATTATTAAAAAATGTCAAGCGACGTTATTCCGAGCGAAACGACGTTACCGAGTGATTTTTTTTTTTTTTTTTTTTTTTGCGCCAGTGGTAGCGAGTGTCCAAGCTACTTTATTAGAGATGAAGGAATGTAGAGAAAGTGTTGTAGAATTAAAAAAAATGCGTCGCTTATGCCTGAAGAAATGTATAAAGAAAATATTAATTTAAAAATGTCACCTCACCAGACGAAATTCCCAGCGAAACGACATTACCGATCGATTCTTTTTTTTTTTTATATTACCAGTAGTGAGGGTTTGAGCTACTTTCATAGAGCTAAAGCAATGGCGTGCTGTCGAATTTTTAAAAACGCGTCGCTCATGCCTGAAGAAATATATAAAGAAAATATAAAATAAAAAAAAATTAAGAAGTATTTAAAAATTTCACCGCACCTGACGTAATTCCCAGCGAAACGACATTACCGAGTGATTCTTTTTTTACATCGCCGGTAGTGAGTTTTCGAGCTGCTTCTACACAGCTGAAGCAATGTCGTCCTGCCGAACAAAAAAAAAAAAAAATACGTCGCTCATGCCTGAAGAATTATAAAATAAAAAATAAAAATTAAGAATAATTTAAAAATTGTACCTCACCCGACGTAATTCCCAGGGATACGACATTGCCGAGTGATTCTTTTTTTTACATCGCCGGTAGTGAGTATCCAAGCTACTGCCACAGAGCCGAAGCAATAGCGTGCTGTCGAATTAAAAAAAAAATACGAAGGAAACGAAATTAACGCGCTTTGTGTCTGTAAATTTGGCGAAACTCCTTTTGAACCCTTTTTCGGGGGATAACGAAGGGCCACTCCCCAGTCTGGAGATCGGTGTAGGTGTGCGGGGGCGCGCGGGCGCGCGGACACGCAGGGTCGTTTGATGTATTCGCGAAACATAGTCGCGTCGACGCGGATAGGGTGGCTCTCTCGCACTGACATTGCTCTCTCATCCCTCTCGCGGACCGGCCGGTACACCGGACTCTCGTCGTACATTCGTCACAGTCGTAATTGGATCACACGCTCGGGTATCTACAACGCGTCCGGAGCGGTCCAATCTTCCACTCAGGCGACACTCGGCAACAGTATATATGAAACGAACGAACGAACGAATTACCGGCACTATATACCGTACTGATTCGTTCAACGGCCACTGCCAATTGCCATTCAATTTTCAATACAGCCACTGCTACGCTCAATTTTACGTTTTGCACTTTGAGCGCATCCGCGTTCTGCGAAACGAAATAAAAAAATAAAATGACCAAAAATGCCACGCCCACTATACGAGGGGCAACAAAATTATTCCGTACACGGACTCTTGAAACGTGCAATTTGCGAAGTTGGGCTAATGATAATTATAAATTTTCGCTCATTATTAGAATTTTTTTTTATATTAGAGCGTGGAATGAAAAATGTGCATTGTTAAATTTAAGCTTTGGGGTCAATTTCTTGATTAAAAAAAAAAAAATTATTTAAGATTCCGGTGAAAACGTGTAAGACATGTATACATTTTTTGTCTAGAATAAAATTGATTTGAATATATTTACACTGATATTTAAATAATTGTATATTTTATACCAATCTCGTAAGATTAGTACAGAATATCCAATTATTTAAATACCAGTACGAATGCGAGGCAATTTGAAAATAACTTACATTATAATTAATATATAATAAAAATATTAATTAATTAATATTATATTAATTATAATATAAGTTATTTTCAAAGATCCTCGCATTATTTTGTTAAATGATTTTCTTATCGGACCGAACGTGATTTGTATCGCTATTCGCACTCAGAAAAAAAATTATTTGACTGCCACCGTTTGTTTGGTTTAAGTAATATATTTACTTGATTAAAATAAATATTTAAGTCAAATCAATATTTTACTTGAAAAAAATAAATGGCCGTCAAATAAATTATTTTTCTGGGTGCGGACATCAACGATATAAAATTTGGGCCTACGCGTACTAATTATACATACATAATCGCTTATTCTCTAATAATAACGATGCGGTGTTAAGATTCGCATTGGAGAACATTCGTGAGAGTGCGAAGTAGCAGACTGCTTCAAAATCCGACTGCAGAGTCGACCGAATACGTGACACAACGTCCCGCAGCGTAAGGAGGGAGCGAGTGAAGTAGGACGGCGAACACCTGCGCAACCCTTGAGGGCCGCTGAAACGTACGTACAGCGGTACGAATAACGCAGTTGCACCGGGCGAATCGTGACCGGCAACGCCGATTCTCCGTTGGGATTTCAACCCTTCCGCTCCCCCTGTGCTGTGTATGCCACAGTATATGCCCTACTAATAACCGTTGCGGACGATTCGACGCCCAGAGAACACGTCAACGATCTAGTTACGCATAGAGAAGAGAGCGCGTCGACGGGGCGAATCCAATTTGTCCTATCGATTAGGAAATATAATCCAATTTGTACCGACGAAAACGACTTTCCTCCCGGACAAATGGATTGAGTTACGAGGGTGTTTCACAAAAAAAAACAACAATAACAACCAAAAAGGAAAACAGAAAAGGGCGAACAAAAATTGAAATTTTCTCAATGCACTGATAAAAAAGTACAGTTGAATCAACTAAGATTCGAGCAGGGACGTTCAAATAAATATTTAATTGGTCGAACAAAATATTTTAATGAATCAAAAATATTTTTATGGGATCACCCAAAAAATTGTTGAACTAACAAATTTTTTAGCTGTACCAATAAAATATTTAGTTGAACGTCCCTGCCCGAATCTTAGTTGACTGAACCGTATTTTTTTATCAGTGTGCCAACTCGTGTAATTGACTTGTGTCAGCGAAGCTTTCATAAAAGAGCATCGTCGATGATTTTTTTACTTCCTCACTGAGGAAGCATTGTGAGGACGAAAATAACGAGGAAGCAATCGATTGCTCGGTAAAGATCCGTATGAATAAAACATGAAAATCTCGTAAAAGGAAAAATTCTTTCATTAAATCAAAGCTTCGTCTATAAGGAAGCAAAAAAAATGATGAAAAGGGGAAAAGATAGAAAGGAAATTTCCCCCGGACAAATATATCGAGTTACGAGGGTGTTTCACGAAAAACAAAAAAAAAAGGAAAGGAACAGAGAAAATTGAATTTTTTCATTGCCAATCCATAGGGTAAAAGTGGTGAATATGGACCGGGCCATATTCCCCACTTTTACCCTGTAATTAACTTTTGTCCGCGAAGCTTTCATGAAAGAGCATCGTCGATAATTTTTCCGCCTCCTCTTTGAGGAAGCGTTGTGAGGACGAAAATAACGAGGAAGTAATCGATTGACCGGTAAAGATCCGTATAAATAAAACATGAAAATCTCGTAAAAGGAAAAATTCTTTCATTAAATCAAAGCTTCGTCTATGAGGAAGCGAAAAAAAAATGATGAAAAGGGGAAAGGATAGAAAGGGCGAAAATTGGAGTTGGAGATTGAAAAAGTTGCCAGGACTCGTTTAGGTTCGTCCAAGAAGGGGGGGGGGGGGGTACGGAGGGGGAGAGCCTCTTGCCTTTCTTGCTCCTCGCTCCTCACCCTTCGACCCACTTTTCGACGGCCATCTTTGATGGCCGAGCGCGTGGACCCTTCCTCTTTTTTTATTTGTCCGTTAAGTGCAATCAAAAGCCCGCTCGCCGTCCCGGTATATTGCGGGCGTGGCGGCACACCCGACCGAATCATTGTGACCGAGACGGCTGAAATTCAACCGAGAATTATTACACATGGGCGAGCGCAATTTCGCGTACCTCGTCTTTAGGCTCCTCCGTCGCTCGCGCCGATGGGTCGCCGACTGTCCCGGTATTTCGCACGCAAACACAGCGTAAATACTAAATATAATAATAAAATAATAATGGGGCAATCCTTTTTTTTTATCTAAAACACGCAACACATATTTCTAGATTATAATCTGAAAGTAAATTTTTTTTTTTTTTTTGCAATACTTTCACTCTTTGCATTCTTAGTGTGTGGTGAGAAAGTAAAAATTATTGTCCATTTAAATGTCTATAATTCACGGAAAAATTAGGAGTACGAGGGAATTTAAAAAATAGTTATAGATTATTTAGGGTAGGTTGCCTTAATTTTTTGTACGGAGAAATTCGTAATCCACTTCGCATCACGATTTTTGTAAATCGTTAATCTTCTCTTAATTGCGATTTATTTTAATTTTTTGTAAATCTGTAATTTATGTCTTTTGTAGATCTGAGCTGAATTACGATTTTTATAAATCTTTTACAAAAAATTCGCAATCCACTCCACATTACGATTTTTGTAAATCGTTCATCTTCTCTTAATTGCGATTTATTTTAATTTTTTGTAAATCGGTAATTTATGTCTTTCGTAGATCTGCGCTAAATTACGATTTTTACAAATCTACAATATACTATACTCATTTGAAATATACAACGATGACAGTAACGCTTCGTGTTCTGTCACGGTATATAACATTGAGAGCTTATCGTACGCAATTATCTCACATGTACTTCCCGATAGGATCGTGTTGTTGACCCAAATCCTTATTTAATCTTCTTCCGTATCGCCGTTATTGCACGCTAAATTACAAACCGTCCGCCACTTGCCATCGCGCATATCGCACCCAACGCCCTCCATCGAGTGTTTGTTTATCCGCGAAAAAGAAGGAAAAAAAGCCTCATAATTTGCTCCAATCTCTCGTAACTGCGCACGAATGAGTTTAAATAATATGCCACGTAAATCATCGTCGCAGGTACGAAATTTCTGTTAAACTTGATATTAAAATAATATCTCGAGGGGTGAGGCGGCTAAGTGAGATACTCGCTCGGACTCGGAGCAGACTCTCTAATCTCCCCAAGTGTAAGGTATCGCACTGGCCAACGTCCAAAACTCTCCGAGCAGCCTTTGGAATAAAAAAATATATATATGTGTATAAAAAAAAAATAAAAAAAAATAAAGCCACCATTATTTCGCCATTAAACTTTATCATTCGAGTCTCTGGCTCTGGCGAGTGGAAGTGTATACTGCAAGATGGAATAAGGGAATGGGGAAAAAAGGGAGGGAGCGAAGAGGTCGGTGAGAAGCAAGGAAAACCCCCCGGGGCGACCCGATACTCTTTTTAGTGAATTAATTTCCAGCCGCGGTTCTCTGTTCTTAACTTAATGATCCCCGAGGAAAAAGTTATTTATTGGCCCGTGCCCTCGACGTTTTACCTTCCTTTGTCCGTGTCTCTCCCGCGCCCTCGAGGCTTTAACGGAAAGGAGGAAATAGTTACGTTTTCTCTCGGAATGTACCGGGGCCGGTGATGGTTTTCTCTCGACTCGTTGCCACATCAAACAATTAAAGTTTAATAGTCGAAGAAAATTATGACGCTCGGCGAAGACGGAAGTTTGTCTCTTGAGCCCTTTGTATTTTTCGGGGTGGGAGCTCTTGGGGGAGAGAGATGTAATATCGTTTTGGTCTGGTTATTTTTTTTTTGGTTTCTGGAGATTAAGAAACCGTTCTTCGAGTTTGGGAGGCAGCCGACGTTTAGTGTCCGGCGCAACGACATATGTGAACTGGAAGATTTTTTGAGATCTTTGGAATTTTCGAAAAATATCGAAATAATATCGTTGCAGTCCTGCTTTTCTTATGTTTTTGGGCTCTTGAGATTAAGGAGGGAGTTTCGCTGCGCGCTGACTCCGCATAAGTTCGACAACAATAAGAGAATATTGCACGTACTTCTTGATGGTGTAAAAGTCTGAATTTTTATTTTATAAAAAAAAATCAACGATTACTTAAAAATCTGAAAAATCCATACGTATTCAGAAAAATAAACGAATCATTTTCATTAAAAAAAAGTTTTGTTGCCGGGTAATTTGTTAACCAATTAATTTTTTGATGAATTTATTAATAACATATTGCAATTATTATTATGCAAAATTAATCTTCTCAGTACCTTTAGTATAC
>JAPYZC010004373.1:0-28767 GCA_030522665.1 Ichneumoninae sp. A BG-2022a
ATCAAGAGAGCCCAAATGTACCGATCTTCGGACGCGGTTTTTCGGCACGTCCCTGTATTCGGACACTGCGTGTCCCAATGTTTCGGACGATCGCAGATTCGAGAATTCTGATGTGCGAACTTTTAGTTAATATTGACTGAAAGAATTCCTTTGCGATTTATCAATTAAGTAGAAAGCTGGCAACCTAACTTTTTCGTACTGTCCGATTATTAGGTCGGGTATGTAGTAACGCTTGTACCATTCGTCGGACACTATATCGTCCGGTGTTTTAACAGAATTCAACAATAGAAAATCATTTAGGCTTAAACCTTGTGTAACTTTTTTTCTGTGCATCATATAATGTTTGCAGTTACGATTACAAGTGTCCGAGCATCGGTACCGTTACCTTAATTGTTAACAGAACTTTCGGAGGCCTGAGAGCTTCCATCGCGCGCCCGCTAATCGCTCCGGCGCGGAGCGGCACTCGGACCTTATCCGTCGGTCCCGGCATCCGATGTTTGCCTATTTCATAAAAGACGAACGAGCAGAGACGAACGGAGCAAAGCGCTCCGTTTTATGAGAACGTTTCACGCTCCGAAAAAAAAAGAAAAAATTGAGGCTGCCAACGAGGCCCACCGAAAGGAACAACGTAGTACTCGGGCGCATTGACAAGTTTATGGTGTGCGTTATAGTTGCCGTGGCGCACTAAACGCTGCTCTCTGCGCGCCGCGCTGAGAGAAGAATGAATCACCAGCTGTGTGCACCGTTATACTTTTTTTTTTTTCATTTTTTTTATCGCGCACTGTGAAACGCAGCGAAGAAAATAGTGAGAGCGAGGCTGTAATCGATTTTCAAGACTGAGGGGAAGTCGTTGAGGTTTTCCAGAGTGCAGTTTACCGGGAGGCGGAAAAGATATGCTACTTATTGAGATGCAGCGAAATCTCGTCGCGGCTGTCCGATACGGCTGAACGATGGCGATTACTCGCTGTGCGGGATCTTGTTGACGATATAAACTGCGGAGAGTCGATGTAATCGTTGCGAATCAGTTCGAAACAAAGTCGGTGAGGACTATTAGCCTGAGTGCCACAGTTAGAGCTTCGAATGCGATTTCTCGACGGGCAACGAGCTGCGAACGAGAAAACCGGGAATATCCTTTGACTGGGGTCTGAGATACCCTGGGGAAAAAATAGGTTTTTTTCGGCTGTAAGGCATCGACAACGCCTTGAATCCTTCCGAAGTAAATACATTTTTTGTACATTTGAGGAACTTTTGTGTTGACTTTTTTCTCGTTAATTTTACACAAAATTCTTGTAAAAATTTACAGACATTTTTGGGAAACGGACATTTTTTGTTTGTAAATTCAATAAGAAACGTTGGGACCTATTTTAGGTGTAGAGCATCGGCAAAGTCTTAAATCCTTCCGAAGTAGCTATACAGTAAACGAGATTTGTACAGTTAACAAACTTTTTTTGTCCACAAACGTCCACAATTCTTTTCTTGGTAATTTTACACACAATATTTGGAAAAATTGAGAGACATTTTTGGGAAAGAGCCGACATTTTTTTTTTTTTGTAAATTATTAAGAAACTTTGCAATCTATTTTAGCTGTAAATCATCGGCAAAGTCTTGAATCCTTCCGAAGTAGCTACACAGTAAATGAGATTTGTACAGTTAACAAACTTTTTTTGTCCACAAACGTCCACAATTCTTTTCTCGTTCATTTTAACCAAAATATTTCGAAAAATTAAGAGACATTTTTGGGAAACGTACGATTTTTTTTTGTAAGATGAATAAGAATCGTTGGTCCTTAATTTAGCTATAAAGCCCACATTAAAAAAGATTTGCACATTTAACAAACATTTATGTCCCCACATGTCCACAACTCTTTTCCGGTTAATTCTCCCAAAAAGACATTTTGAAAAATTAAGAGACATTTTTGATAATCAGACAACGTTTATTTTAACCAAAATGAACAAGTAACCTCGATACCTATTTTACTCTGCACCGCGTCCTAAGTTCCCTTCGATACTCGAAACCGGAGCCGGAGGCATTGCGAGTCCCTGACGCGCACGCGCACAAGACAGAATATCCGCGGGACACGTAAGTGTCCCGCGGATATACATCGCGTTCCGGGATCTACAATTTCACCCCCTCCATTTTCATTGTGATATTTTCCTCGAAGCAACAGTCTACAAACCGAGAACCGAGAACACCATCGCCAAGAATCGCATCGGCGTGGAAGTACTCGAGGAGTTCGCGGTCCATCTGTCCCGGGTTGTCTAACGAGGCCGAGATTGACGAGTCTCCGAAGACGATCCCGCGGAGTCTTCGTCGGCAGCGGCAAAAACGCGGCTCGCATTGTGCCCTCGTTGCCCCGAGGCTCGCCGTTGAAAAACGCCGTGGAGAACTCGAGATCGTACGGATAGAGAGCGTCAGAGGCGGAAAGATCGAGGGGATGGAAAGCGAAGCGACGGTTCGGATAGATGGAAAAGTTAGCTGGAGGCCGTGGAAGAGCGCCGCGTGTGCGCGAGATAGTTCCGAGTACATCGCCTCGAGTGAACCGCCTCGGAATAAAGGAAAGTCGCTACGGTCTTCGGACCTAACCGGAGGGTGCAATCCATTGATCGGCGATGGCCCCGTCTTTGAAACCGCAGCCTCCCATCGCAAACCGCATCGGTGCGGTGCCCCACACTACGTCAGCTACCTCGAATCCTCCGCCCGAGAACGAGGAACATCGAAAGAGGCGCACACAAAAAAAGACAAAAAAAAACAAAATGACGAAGCAACAGACACACAGATCTACGAAAGAGATACATGTATATGTATACACGCAAGCATGTATACATCGAAGGAAAAAAAAAGGGGAAAGAATGTACACATAGCCCGTGTGCAGCCAAAAGTCAGCCCGGGGCGCACAAGGTGCGGGGACAAAAGCCCCGCACGATAGCCGTAATATTTTGACAATATATATATCGCTATTGATGGCGGAAGGCCCGGACGACCTATCAGTGGAAATTCTTTCGAATGGGCCACTGGGACGCACGCTTCTTTTCTCCATGTGCCATGGGACGCCGTATTCTCCTCCTTGGTTCTGCTCGCGCTGGTCGCTCCTCCGTCGTTGTGTTTGTGTTGCGGATAAGTTGAATGAGGGTGGCCGATGCATGGAGGGCGAGGACAAGAGGGGTTCCTCACCCTCCCGCTGGCCGTGGCTGCACCGGGGTTTCTGCATTGTCCGAAATCCACAAAGTATCGGTTCAATATTGAATGCAATCTGGCAAATGTCCCTGCAGCGCCGGTTGAGATGCTCGGCGCGGTGTTGTCCGGCTACGGCGCTGGCCCGGCGCGCCTCCGGCGAACTGCTGGGCTGGCTTCGATGGAGCTCCTCGTGTCCTCGCTCCGTTCGCCTCTCGACCGGATCGCGCGGCCCTGTCACCTACCTGAGGGCCGTCGTGGCCCACGGTGAGACGCGACCCAAGTACCCGACCGGGCTCTCCGGCCACAATACCTTGTTGCCCGTTGTTTATGTAATCCTATTATTCCGTATTGTGTCGCTCAAGAAACACTTCCAGCGATCCTCATCTCGCTCATCGGAGGCCCCGGTTGGACGTCGGCCAACGGCGACCGCGGATGCCTACGTGTATCTTGTTATTTCTGCGGCCGTCTTCCAGCGGCCCGTGAGATATAACGTCGCCTATCACTTCCTCGCTTGTGCTCACGTCAATAAGTCAGGGTATTCAATCGGTTCGATTAACACATTCACTGGACATCGGGACGCGGCGATCATCGGCATCCGGAGTCGAGTCGTTTATGCGCCAGGTTTCCGTGGAATCGAAGCTTGGTCCAACGTCGGAGGATCGCACAGAGACTTCGTTGTGCTGCGGGCCACGGCTAGTGGCTGTCGTTATCGCGGCTGCTCCGTAAATTCTTTTGACGATCTTCCGGTGACACGGAAGCGGGCCATGTGTCGAGGCTGCGGGAACTACTGGGTTCAAAAAAGTAGCCATCATTGCCTCGCGGTAGGTCCGCTGCGGACTGTGAGAAGTCCATCGATCCGAAGGTTTGTGGACGTGCCGAGGTGAATGGATCAGTTTTCGTCGGTGAGCCTGTTACCGTAATCGGAGGCAATTTATGCTAATATTAATACGGGTTTCGTTTAACCATTTGAAGTATAGATCTTTTTTACAAGGGTGAAGTTTCAAATACATCGATTATTTATTGATGCATTTTTTATATAAAAAATAAAAGATGTAAAAAAAAATTGACGGCGTTTTAAAGAGCGGATTTTACTCTTGATTATTGCGATACGTATATTTTTTTTTAAATTTTTATTTAACAATTCGGTGATATTATTTCATCGATATTCGTCATTTCGTTTGCTAGCTATCACAGAAAGTGGGTCAGCAAAATTAGGTTGTGCTGTATTTTCAGTCACTCGTTGCATCGCTGATGTTATAAATTGAAGTTAATGTTGTGATATCATTTTGACCCGTAAAATTATTAAAACATAATAATATCTGTACTACGGTGCCGTAAAGTTCGACATACTGCGTCCCGAATGGCGGGAAATGGGCAAATCATAATGACAAAAATCGCGATATAAGAAACCCCGAAAGTAATTAGGCATCGTTATAACGATAATTTAATAATTAAATGCTACTGAATTAACTTCAATAATGGGCTAATCGCATTCAGAAGACTTCGATGCTTATATTAAAAAAGTTTTTCTGCGCACCGAGAACACAACCCGGCTATAAATAATGGAAAACCACATTCACTACCCTAAAGATGACGGAAACTGGGCCGCTTACCTTACATGAATAAAAAAATAAATCCAATTCAATACCAAAGGTCTCTACTAGCGTATCAAATTTCAACTCGCTGTCTCGTGCCGTTTCCGAGTTATGTATGACCCTGAAGATATCTGCATGAGACCGAATTTTTGTCCGAATTTCATCAAGTTATAACGACTGTATTTAGCATTGCAAAAACTTTGCTCGGTGAAGTTCACCTGGAGAATAAAATTCCACAAATGAACAATATTTTTTTCTCCCTAAAGCCGTGGATTGCTAGACACTTGCCAAAGATGAAATTTGATGACATGCAGATATCTTCAGGGTCATAGTTATCTGTTTTAAAAGATGCAAATCTGTCACACACGTAAATCCGACCGCCATCTAAAAATCAAATCTCCCAAAATTTCAGACTATTTAAGTACTCCGACATTAATATCTCAAACTTTTTGTTCACGTTTTTCGTTCATAGCTTCCTCTATGATGAAGCAAAAAAAGAAATCGAAAATATGCCTGACTCAGAGTTCGTTGAGCTTGAGAAACCCTGACCGTCGTTTTCCCGAGTCAGGTATGTTTATAGGAAAATTTATAAATGGGGATGCCTGCATAGAAAGCCGGAGGTCGGGGACGAAGCCGCCGCCGAGGATGGCTGACGCGTTGTGGAAGCGAAGGAGTAGATGGAGTGAGGTGGACAAGGCGATGGCTCATTGTTGCTTCATTGTTGACGATTTCTTCGAGCGGACCCTTATGCACACCGGTATCATCGGTTGGCTATCTCGTTTAATGTCCCGTCGGATGCGTGCCTTTCGTAAGGCAGGGAGGGCTGCAACGGGGGAAGAGTGGACGGCAAAGGTCGTGAGAGACAGGGCGTCGCGGGGCCATCGGGAACGGGCCGGTATCGGGAAGGCGCTTCCCCGGTACCCCGCCAGTACCCCGCCGGTGCCCCCCTCATTCCGTCTCCCTCGCCTCGCAGCCGGTGTCGAAGTTGACTCTCTCTCGTTATACGCCCGGGCATCGATTCAACGTAACGAACATCGACGAGAGACACGCTCACGCCCACGACTTTCGAAACATGCCACGATCCTCGCCCGATAGAAACTAACATAAGTTACGGTGATCCCCGCGAGCGAGCGCCTCCCGAGAGAGCCCCGAACGTTTCCTCCGGTACCGTATGCGTGTGCGCGTGTGTGCGCGAGACACCAAACTCCCAGTCGGACATCCCCGAGGCTGGCTCGTTAAATAAATAGGCATAATAAAATATATCCGACGCCGTGACGCGCTTCAATTTATTCAATAGTCTTTCAATTTACCTTAATTCAGTTTCAAAAACGCTCGCCCGCGCGCACCGTAACGACCGGACAAGTATCTTCATTAGAAAGAGATCTTTATTAGCGATAACTTTTCGGTGTTGGTATAATGCCATGGGAATCTCGTATAGTCTGACGATATACATTTTTTTAGTTGAGAGTCCGGAGGACTGTGCGCGAGTTTCCTTTTTCGTACCTCGTAGCTTACCCTACGCGGTACCGAGCTCGGGCGCATGAGCGACAGCCCGAAGCGACAACTTGAGAGTTGAAAAAAAAATTGAAAACTAAAATATTTTTAAATAAAAAATTGAAAGTTAGAATAGAATAGTTCGTTTCATGTGAGGAATCAAGGGCCTTTATGCAAGGGTGAGCCTTCTTACAAAATTGGTACAGAGACAGATAAAAATACAAGTTATAAGCAACTCAGACTTAAAGTGAAAAGTACAATGAATTGACAGGTCAGTCTTTTAACAAAAAGGCGCGCAGCGTGGAGCTGTTTGGTATAAAATAAAAGAACGCTTCGATATCAGCCGGCTCGAAGTTTAACAGTATCGCTGCATATAATCTTTTCAATATCGGCGGTGTGCTGAAACGCCCAATTTCAGAAACTTCTAAAAATGCCACACGATAGACATCCGAACAAGAAAAGCAAAATGGTCTCGTTTGCCTGACAATCGCAGATTTCACATAAATCATATGGAGTAAGCTTGAAAGAGGAATTATTACATATTAGCCTGCAGACATAGATGTTTGATAGCCTGATCTGTACCAATATTCGGATTATTAAAAGATTCAAGATTCAAGATTCAAGATTCAAGATTTAAGATTCAAGATTCAAGATTCAAGATTCAGGATTCAGGATTCAGGATTCAGGATTCAGGATTCAGGATTCAGGATTCAGGATTCAGGATTCAGGATTCAGGATTCAGGATTCAGGATTCAGGTTCAAGATTCAAGATTCAAAATCGTTGCGAAGGGATAAAAAGCAACTTCCGGTGTAGGAAAGTTCGCGGGACAGTGAATCGCACAGTTAAACGCTCTCGCGACGATAAATTCGAGTGTTCGCAGGGCCGAGAGGGTCAAGGAGCGCAGATTGAGCGACCAATCGGCAAACGGGGTTTCCAGCTCGAACGATGCGCGAAGCTGTCGTCGACACTTTTATTATTTTAGTACGCGAGCAGCATCCTTTACGACCCCCGCGGCCCCAGCAATCCGGCTGATCAATGAGTACCGTTATACTCACTGTACTCGTAGATTATCGCGAATCATTTCCTCTCCTCGCGCCTGCGATACTGCGCGTCCGATTTCACAGACTCTTAATTGTGACCGAGGGCCTACCGAGACCGGCGCGCGCACACCGGACGTGAGTCATCGAACTTCGACGACAAATAACAGCTACGCAATAACGATGGGTCGCGCAGTTCATTCCTCGATAAAGATTCGATGAAATTAAGAAAATAAAAAAACACACCGCAAGTCGACCTCAAATATAAAGAGATGACAAATCTGAATTTAAAAAGAATCAAAATGATATTAAAAAATAAATTTGAAAAAAAATGAAAATAAAAACCTCGGAAATGGATGATAAATATAAATCTTATATTATCCGGCAGAATCGATATGAAGAGAATTGAATTTTAAAGAAATACGTCACACAACGATTTTTCTACTTTTTCTCATCGCTTTATAATATAAGGATTTTTCAAAGAATTTCTAATTCTTTTTTCTCCACATTCGAGACACTTGATCTTAAAACGAGACACGAGATTTCGAGATACATGATCTTAAAATTGTGTCAATTAGCACGAGCTGTATATGGTGCTGCGCGAAGAGCAACATTAAAAAAAAATATGTATATATCCAAACTGCGCTATTAGAAAAATATAAAATAAAAAACTTAGCTCTAGCCCCACCAATCGGCGACCATAATCGATTCCCCATGGTACTTCCGGCCGCTTGACGTTCCTCTGGAAACGCTTGTTTATTGATAATTAACTTTATCTGTTATCTGACAATTAAGAATATCCATTAGGCAACGGCGACCTCTGACGCGTTCCCTTAAGCGTTTTTCCCGTCACTCCACTAAGGGATCACATTTCACGTGAATTTTTCTCCGCCGCGAATTACAGGTACTTGGCAATCCGTCTCCATTCGCAACGAGTCCAGTTATGAAAATTGGAGTGGCCCCGTCACAGCCATGAATATTCGAACGCGAGGACCACCGTGGAGTGAGAGAGTGAGCCCGCAGCGGACCGGAGCAGCATCGAATCTCCATGCAATTTAGCCGTGAGCCAAGAAGAAGACGGAGGCGAGCGGGCGATTAAATCAATTGAAGACAAATTACTCGGTGTATCCGAGTTGGAGTGTTTTCGTGGCTGCGCGGAATCTTGGCCGAGTTGGGAATTTCGGTATCTCGCCGAGTTGATAGAGCGAAAAGCCGGGGCGTGGGCGAAGAGGAGAGGAGAGTGCCGAGAAGGGGGGGGGGGGAAGAGGGAGTCGTGCGCCGCGGAGACCGAGGGGGATGAATAGTGGCTGGAACTCGTGGGATGGTCGGTCTCGAATCAATCGGCCGGCGATCCGAACTCGCGTGGAAGCTGCCGAGTCCGCCGAGCGGGCAATCTCCTTCGTTGCGGCATAATTAATTCACGAGCTTCGAGCAAATATCGTTGCCACTGGTCGGTACTGCTTCTCGGGAGGGACCGGGCGGAGGGGGGCGGAGGGGCGAGGGGTGGAAATGCCCGATGCGAAATCGAGGCCCGCCAGCACGCCGAGCGAATAGATCGCGAAAACCGCCTCTCTCTATATCCACCCTCCAGACGGAATACGGAAGCGCCGCGCGGCTCCGCCGAATCAATCCCATATCGAATGTGATAACATCTTTAAATTCAAGAACCGTTCCGAGAATCATTCCTGAGAGGGCAATCTCGCGGAGTCGACGTAGATAAGAAAACGTACCCTCAACGAGTGCGCGAGCTACCTAAATCCAGATATTTGCGGCCCGGGCTCCGGTCAACGATAAATGGGATCGCCCGCGCGCAATGCCTCTCGTGTTAACTGATGATAATGCGTTTTCGTTGAATAGTCGATTGGACTTACCATCGAATTAAGGTTCCCGGGTGGGATTTAACCAACGACGCGGCTTGGCGGTATCGAGCCGGTGTCGGCCCGGCCTCGGCATTGAGGCGGAGCCGACGTATCGGCTTGAAGGAAAAATTGTTATCGCTGCGCCTTTATCGGGCATTGCATTAGAGCCTTTTCTCTATTCCGTGGAATCATCGTTTGCGAATATCATTCGAAGACGATGAATCTGCAACGGTTACACTCCAGGGGACTTTCCGGGTCCATTCAAGTGGACTTTCCGGGACCATTCAAGTGGACTTTCCGGGTCCATTCAAGTGGACTTTCCGGGTTCCCCCCAAATACATTTGAGATACACTTTCCTGTATTCCTTAAACAATCGAAAAATGTTGGATCGATTGCTGATCGCAATCATCGTACACAAGAATCCACCGAACGAATGTGTTCGGAATTAAGCGAACTGGAAAACTTGGATAGACATTCTATACTAAAAATGTTATTATCATTTCAATCCGATGGTTTATTTATGAGATAATCTAGAGCTAAGAAATACTTCCGGCGTTTTGGAGTATAACTACTTGGTAGCGTCCTTCGCTTGCTTAAACATTTATTTTTTAAGTACTTGGCGTCGAGACACTGCCGCGTCTCTTGATCACACGTTTCTGTCACTGGCTGCATACGCGATACATTCCAGAATTCTTTTTAAATCTCTGTGACGTCACTTCCGGTTTGAAAATGTGATTTTTCTAGCGGAAGTGACGTATTTCCGTGATGACGTCACTTCCGGTCGAGAAGTGAGATTTTTGAAACCGAAAGGGAAGTTTTCCCGCGTAACTTCACTTCCGGCTGAACACCGAAATTTTCAAACCGGAAGTGATGTCGCGGAGAATGAAAGTAAAATGTTCTCCGCGCGGTTGGTAATTTTATTGTGATTTTGACGCCCGACGGCCAAAAGAAAATGTGGCACAGTCATTCGACCAGTGCGGGCACGGTGCGACCTCCTTACGTCGAAAAGTCCGAATAAGCGTTAAAATTTGTGCGACCCTTTTAAAAACGTTGTTACCCGCGACGGGAATTATACGGGTTTGCAACAAAAAAAAAGTTCAGAACCACGGAGCGAATCTTGATGCGGACAGTTTGCTCTATTTTTTCCTGCGGAGATGGAAGAAGTTTTCATTCAATTAAGAAAGTTTCGCCGGCAAAGTGTGCGAGGCGTTTACACGTCGGAGACTTCTTCCGCGGTGCGAAAAACGCCCGGACTCATTCCACGAATTAGCGAAACTGGATCGACACTAATCGTAATATGTCATGCGGGAGAACGTGACGAAGACTCGTTCGGTCTCACAGCCGATTCGTCACGAGCCTTAAAAATACCGTCGCTGACTCGAAAATATTTCCTCGAAGACCCCATCGATATTTTTCGTGCGCGTCATAAGTGCGTTGATGAACCTTCCAGGAACTCGCGAAGACACGTACCGCCTCGGCTAATTACCCGACGGTTAATGAAGCCTCTAGAAAGTGTCGTAATGTCGCTCATTCTGCTGAACAGCAGCGCGGTCGACTCTTCTCGACCGCGAGAAATGAATGCCTTTCCTAATGCATTCCCTTTCCCCGGGACGAGTCTCATTCTCCGCGCGCTTTTTGATTACACCGCGGAAGATGAATCTTTCTCTTATGATGAATAATTTTCAGTGTGTGCTCACTCCGAGCCACCGCGAACACCGCACGATCGAGGCTTTGATGTGTTTACATTTTTTACATTTTTTTAAACATTTTTTTCAACATCCCGTAACAAGCGAATAAAAATCGGTTGTAAAACTCGGTTAAATATCTGATATCTTATCCCGCAGGGATAAAATATGAAATATTTAACGGAGATCTGTACCCGAGATCTGTAAACGTTTTTTATTTTGTATTGTTTTTTTTTGGCTTTTTTTTTANNNAAAAAAAAAAAAAAAAAAAAAAAAAAAAAAGCAGTTGCGAAAAGCTCCGCTGATTATGTCACATTATTTTATTCTTAGGGTAACTATAGAATAGAATAATAGGTCTATAGGTACCATTTTTTAAAACATTTTTTTCAACATCCCGTAACAAGCAAATAAAAATCGGTTGTAGAACTCGGTTAAATATCTCATATCTTATCCCACAGAGATAAAATCTGAGATATTTAACGGAGATCTGTACCCGAGATCTGTAAATGTTTTTTTATTTTGTATTATTTTTTTTGGCTTTTTTTTATAGCCTTCTAACCAGCAAAAAAAAAAAAACAGTTGCGAAAAGCTCCGCTGAATATCTCGCATTATTTTATTCCATAGGGTAACCGAGTTTTATAAATCTGTTCGGAAGCGATGCATTTCCTAATGCATTCCCTTTACTCGAGAAGAGCCTCGTTCGCTTCGCGCTTTTTGATTGCACCGAGGAAGATGAATCTTCCTCCAGTGATGAATAATTTCAAGGTTTGCTCACTCCGAGTCAATGTGTACACCGCTCGATCGAAGATTGGATGTGTTTTTGGCATTATTTTTTAAACAAAAAATAAATTTATTTAATTATTTTTTTATTTGCATTTTTCATCAGCCTGTGACAAGTAAAAAATAAATCAGTTGCAAAAAGCTCCGTTAAATATCTCGCATTATTTTATTGCATAGGGTACACGAGTTTTATAAATCCGTTCGGAAACGATGCATTTCCTAATGCATTCCCTTTCCTCGGGACGAGTCTCATTCGACTCGCGCTTTTTGAGTGCACCGACGAAAATGAATCTTTCTCTTACGATGAATAATTTTCCATATTTGCTCACTCCAAGCCAGCGAGCAGATTGCACGATCGAGGCTTGGATGTGCTATTTGCATTATTTTTGGACTTTAAAAAATTTTCATTGTTATTTTTAAAATTATAAATCCCTAAAATGCGCTCTTGAATGTACTACGGTGATTGTCATTGCGATACCTCGCGCCCACTCACTACTGTATATTTTCTGTAATAAGGGCTTTGAACGTATACAAAAATAAAATAAAATAACATTTTTTTATTGAATTTTTCATTACTCTGCAACAAGTACTAAAAAAATTAATCGTGAAAAACTCCGGTAAATAGCTCACATATTTAGGAAACGACGCATTTCCTAATGCATTCCCTTTCCTCGGGACGAGACTCATTCGCCTCGCTCTTTCTGATTGCATGAATCTTTCTCATACGATGAATAATTTTCCATGTTCGCTCACTCCGAGCCACGAGCAGATTGCACAATCGAGGCTTGGATGTGCTACTTGCATTATTTGTGAAATTAAAAAATTACATTCCTTTATCATTATTTACAATTTTGTCTTTCATTTCTATTTTTCATAATTCAGTAACAAACAAAAAAAATCCGATGTGAAAACCCCCGTCAAATATCTCACATATTTTATCCCGTAAGCCACCCGAATTCCATAAAAAAATTTTATCACTATTATCTTTTCCCGAATTTTTCATCACTCCGTAAAAAGCAACAAAATAAAAAAGCACTTTGTGAAAAGCTCCGTCGAATATCTCACATTATTTCATACCGCAGGGCACCCGAGTTCTGTAAATCCATTCGGCAGCCCGGAACACCGAAAATCTCTGCTTTTCGTAAAAAAAAAAAAAAAAAAAAATGGTCCAATGAATATTTTTTTGTGTATTGTTTCCGAGGCCGAGCCAATTATTTTACCGCGCAAAAAATCCGTTTGCCGATTCCCTTATCCGATTAATTTTGGTGCCACGAATACGTCCCACCTGTTTCACTCCTGACTCAATATTTGATAGAGAGAACCTGCGCGTGCAGCGAAAAAAAAAAAAAAACCCTGAAAAATGCGGCCACGCTCCGTGGCTCGATGCTATTCCACGTATACGATGTTTACCCATTCGGGTGGCTCATGCGTGCGCAATTCATATATATCGAATACTAAAATATGAGACTGGAGGAATTCGCGTCTCGATACGGTGGCCGAGGCAGGTGCGAGCGCTATATCGGGGCGGTGCGTGCATGTGTTTTCGTTCCTAAATCGCGTGTCGATAAATCTACCGTTGAGCAGCTGACAGGCAAATTTACACATCGGATACATTACACGCGGTCTCGCGCGCGCGCGCGAGGTCCGCCAGGGAGGGAAGGAGCCACGTGCGTGTGTGGCCGCGCAGCACTCGAGCTCCGAGCCGGCATGCTGAAATGCTGGCTGCTGTTGCTGCTCCGCTACTCTCTGCCCGATGGTCGATAGTGCGTAGCTTATGCAGCACTGTACCGCAGTACGTAAGGCTGGCGCACGTGCGAGGCTGGACCGCACGCATCAAGCGACCCGGCTGCTGACTGCACGCGGCACGATCCTGAGAGACCCGCTGCGCTTGTTGGGTCTTCCTCGAGGCTCGATTTTCCGTGCCGATCTCACCTAGCGCCCGGATCGCCGGAGGAACCACGCCTATGCCCATACAAGAGCTGAGCAAAGCACCAAAAAATACTTCCAGTACAAAGTAGAAAGTATCAGAAATTTCATTTAAAAAAACGAGAAGGATTCGTTCTTCTCGTTTTTTTATGGATTTTTTTTTAACGGATGTATTCTTTTCGTTTTTTTATGGATTTTTTTTAATAAGTAAATAATTCTCCAAAATTATACTTGTTGAAAAGTTTAGACAGATAATCACATATTAGAAACATAGATGTCATGCTACTCGTCGAGTCTCTCTAATGCGAGTGTGTACTCAAAAGTGCTTGTACTTGGTATGTGAAATCGTAAAATAGTACTTCAAGTGTTAAAAAAGTACTTCAAGTGCTAAAAGGTGCTTGTGTACTTCAAATGTTAAAAAGTACTTCAAGTGCTACAAAGTGCTTGTGTACTTCAAGAGTTACAAAAAGTACTTCAAGTATTAAAAAAGTACTTCAAGTGCTAAAAAGTGCTTGTGTACTTCAAGAGTTACAAAAAGTACTTCAAGTGCTAAAAAGGGCTTGTGTACTTCAAGAGTTAAAAAAGTACTTCAAGTGTTAAAAAAAGGACTTCAAGTTCTAAAAAGTGCTTGTGCATTTCAAATGTTAAAAAAGTACTTCAAGTGCTAAAAAGTGCTTGTGTACCTCAACTACATACATGAAACACTGAAAAGTACTTGTGCGCTTCAAATACATTCTTGAAGTGCCGACCGAGTACCCGGTACTTCAAGCACTGACCACCTCTGGTCCATACATACCGCCGCAAATACCTCTAGAGCAAGCGTCTCGATCCAACGAAAACCGCTGCGCTTGTTGGGTCTTCCTCGAGGCTCAATTTTCCGTGCCGATCTCACCCAGCGTCCGGATCGCCGGCAGTGCCACGTCTATGTCTATAGATACCTCCGCAGATGCCTCCACAGAGAGAAAGAGGAAGTCAACCAGCTCCCCATTCACCGTGGCATCAGAGTCCGACTGACTTTTTCATTTTACAGAAAAGATGTACCCACGGAGAAGCCCATTCCGGCTCAATAACGGTCAGCAACCGTCCTGACCGCACAGCTCGTTTATACACCCTAGCACGGCTATTGAAGTCGCCATTGCCTCGTTTTTTATTTCCCCCCCGTCTTATGAAAACCTTATTTTTCTACTGCGAGTGACGTATCTCCGGTGTGACGTCACTTCCGGTCGAAAAATGAAATTTGCAGAGCGAACGTGACGGTTTTCCGATACGACGTCACTTCCGGTCGAAAAGTGAGAATTTCAATCCGGAAGTAATGTTTTCCCGCATAAAGTCACTTCCGGTCGAAAAGCGAGATTTTCAAACCGGAAGTGACGTCACAGAGAATTTTTTACTTTTTCCCTACACTGAACAAAAAAAAAATTGTTGGATTAACCAAGGTGCGTTCACCCGCGTTCAAGCCGTTATTGAGTCGGTACAATAAAAAATGTTCTTTGAATCAAAATATTTTGAATCGACTGAAGCGAATAATCGTTCACTAAAAAAATAATTTAGTCGTACCAGCCAAATAACAGCTTTGAACGTATGCGACCGTGAATTTGGTTAGTCCAACAATTTTTTTTTCTCAGCGTATGAAATTTTAGAAAAAAAATTGTTGGATTAACCAAATTCATAATCCAACAATTTTTTTTTCTCAGCGTATGTAATTTTAGAAAAAAAATTGTTGGATTAACCAAATTTTAAGTTCAAGACATGATTGAGTCGGGACAATAAAAAATGTTCTTTGAATCGAAATATTTTGAATCAACTAAACCGAATAATCGTTCACCAAAAAAAATAATTTAATCATACCAGCCAAATAACAGCTTTGAACGTATGTGACCGTGAATTTGGTTAACCCAACAATTTTTTTTTCAACGTATGTAATTTTAGTAATTAATTTTGATTTGATTTCGACGTGTGGATAGCGACAAGAAAATGTAGCACAGTCATTCGACGAGTGCGGAGCCCGAGCTCCTCGCAACGTCGAAAAGTCCTCCGCAGAGAGGAGAAGGAGTAAGTCAGCGAGCATCTCGTGCACCGCGGCAGGAGAGTCCGACTGGCTTTTTCATTTTACAGAAAAGATGTATCCACGAAGAAGCCCATTCCGGCTCAATAACGGTGAGCAACCGTCCCGACCGCACAGCTCGTTTACAAACCCCGGGCCCGACTATTGGAGTCGCTATTGCCTCATTTTTATTTTCCCTCTCGCGCCTCGCCTCCTCGCCGTCCGGATTCTCGTGCGACCTCACCGCCGTTTCGCAATGCCCGCCGATCGCGCGCGCCTCTCCGAGCCTACCCGAAACACCCGGGAATTCGATTCGTCACCAATATCGGAGCCGAAAACCGTCCCAAAAACTCCGTACATCGTAAAACGCACTCGGCCTCATCAGCATTTTACCGATTTTATTATTCCCCGCTCCGGACATCGCGATCCGCCGAAACTCGCGACTCTCCGACTTCCCTCAGCTTTATCGCCGTAACCTACGAAAGAAGTATAAAATAATTCCTGCCGCTCGCTTTCGATCTCCTTCGGCTCCCCCCGACCCCTCGCCGACTTCTTCATCCTTCCACCGGCTCGCCACTCGGCACAGACGCCGCTCAAAAACTCGCTCGACGAATTACCGCGATCCCCTCGTTCAATGACCCGACGTTATACTCATCTCTCGAAATCCCTCCGCCTCCTCCGCCTCCCGACCGTCTCCACTTTTCTTCTTATAGCTTCGTTGCTTTCGCCTCGGTTTGATGTTAAATTTAATCGAAAAATACGTACCGCATCGCGAATACCCGCGAAGCCGCTCGGCCTCTACGACTCGCGATCCCTCCGCTCGCTATCCGCGGAATCTCCTCCCGTTTCGGGATTTTTCTCACAAAACGCCCAAACGGATTTTCTTTTCACGGGCTCCTTCGACCGGCGGCCAAACGATACCGATCCACCGGGAACTGGTCCTGTGTAGGTGTTCGACCGACTATGCGCCTCTATGTATAATAGAGAAGGCTTTTTGTGCACCTTCCCATTCGAAATGGCCTTTCTCTTATTTTTCGTGCAACACGCCGAACCTCCTATTACACATGTACAAACCGTACTTGTGTACCGTTCGACGTTGTGCACGCCTCGACGGAGATACTTTGCATTCCGGCATTCGGCTTCGAGCCTCGTAACGCTCGAATGCGAAAAATCTCGGACCGTGCAATCCTTCGCAAAAATTCCTTTTAAGATTAAACACTGGAAAATATTAATGATAATTTGTAAATATTTATTTACTTATTCATTTATTTAGATTTTCACGGGACGAACCCTTTTACATTGTACATGGAATGCGAGTGTATTTATTTAAATATATTTATTGTTTTCGGTAATTTTTTTTTTTATTATGTGGCGATTTTTGATAATACATTTTTTTTCGTTAAATGTTGATGCTCTGTTACGAATCAAGATTCAGTATATTTCGTGTATTTATGCATAAAGCTTCGTATAAACGATTTTAAAAAATTGACACTCATTTTGACCAGTTCAGAGCTCTCCAAAGTTCCTAACGCGCAATTTTATGGAGTTTTGGGATTATAAAAAAAAATCGTCATACATCAGACTCAGAAAAACTTAAACTCTTTAACTTTCAAAAATAATAATTCCGATTGTTAATAATAAATTGTGCCCCATTAAAAATTGATACTGTATTGCGAATTAAAATTCACTACAGTTGGTGTATCTATGCATAAAGCGTACATTTCTACAGACGATTTTCTCAATTTAGTACACATTCGTCCAATTTGGAGCACTCAAAAATTCCCAACGCGGTAATTTTGTGGAATCTTGGAATTGGAAAAGAAAAAAAATCGTCACTGTGACCATTCAGTAGAGGACGACTTGTGTCGCAGCATACGTCTTACACCCATAAAAAACATGAATGACACTAAATGTTAAAAAAATATTAATTGTTCTGTGTAGGCGTTGAACCGTTGATGTGATTCTCTGTATACTAGAGAAAGCTTTTCATGTGCCTTCCCATTCACAATGGCCTTTCTCCTTCTTTCTCTGCATCCCATCGAACCTCCTATCACACATCTACAAACCGCACCAAAAACGGTAGACTGTGCGTTACGACTGCCCGAGAAGACACTTTGCATTCCGGAATTCGTCTTTGGCTCTCGCGCAGCTCTCGCGAAAAACCTCGGGTCGGAATCCTCGGCAAAAATTCCGTTCGAGCTGTTTCTCATACGCGGCATACGGATTCGATGACGGTGCGAGTTTTTCATAATTCCCCGCCCCGAAAATCCTCCAGATCCATTAAAGTCTCGTTAAGATCGGCCGCTCGGAGCCCGCGACGCGGGACGCTCGAATTTTTACCCGGTTTAGTCACGCATCCGCATATCCTGACTCAGTCGCGCGGATATCAACTCGCGATATTAAAGTGCCGCGGAGTGTCGCACGACCATTGTTTATTTTCATTTTTACCAAGAAACGCACCAAGAACACCTTTGGAGAAGAAGTTTCGCTTTTTAAGGAGGGAGTCTCGCTGCGCGCTGACTTCGCATAAGTTCGATAACAATAAGAGAAAATTGCAAGTACTTCTTGATGGTGTAAAAATCTGAAAAAAATAATAATAATTGCTAAATGTTATTAACAAATTCATCAACAAATTAATTGCTTAACAAATTACCCGGCAACAAAACTTTTTTTTTATCCGTATGAATTTTTTCAGATTGTTAAGTAATCGTTGATTTTTGTTCTATAAAAAAAATAAAAAATCAACGATCACTTAAAAATCTGAAAAAATTCATACGTATTCAGAAAAATAAACGAATCATTTTCATAAAAAAAAAGTTTCGTTGCCGGGTAATTTGTTAACCAATTAAGAATTTGTTAATAACATTATTTTGCAATTATTATCATGCAAAATTAATCTTCTCAGTACCTTTAGTATACATGATTTGTTTTCAGATTTTTACACCATCAAGAAGTACGTGCAATTTTCTCTTATTGTTGTCGAACTTATGCGAAGTCAGCGCGCAGCGAGACTCCCTCCTTAAGGAGAGCGAAACTGCAGGATTTTTTACCCTCGGATACAGAAGTTTGGTATTCCGGCCCGGACACCTGCCAGAGTCGGCCCGAGGTGGAGAAAAATTTGAGTGACATGATTCCAGATGAAATAGGAGGAGGAGTCTTGCGTTTCGAATTCCATCAGAAAAAAAAAAAATAATAATAAAAAAACATATGTATATAAAGCCAAAGGAGCGAGAATGCAGCTGTGAAGGAGACGAGTCGGTATTGCTTCTCTCGGTCGAGTTGGCTCATAAAGTGGGTCCGACGGTGAGGAGACTCCGGACTCTGGACAAGGATACTGTGCCGGGGCTTGAGAATCCCGCCCATATCGGAGAGCGAAGCCGGACCGAGCGGCCTCGAGGTGACCTGCCCACGAGTCGTTCCCGAGAACCCTTCGTAATTGGATCAATTATCGGGGAGACAAAGTGTGCCTCTTGAATGCAAATCCCGATTACCGCCTGTTGCGCCAGCACACGCTCTCTTCCCCCCCCCCCCCCCCCGGCCGCCTCCTCCCCCGCCCGCCGATCCCAATATCGGCCTTTAATGAAACCTCGCGCAGAGCCCGGCTCGGCTATTATCGAATTCCTTCATTAGGAGACAATTTCACAATTTTGACAAAATAATCGTTCAGAGTACGTCGATTTACCGACGACGGCTCAACGAGGATGAATTGATCCACCGCGCATCGGAGGACAACCCTCATGCGCATCAAGCCGCTAATGGCTTAAATGTATATGATTGTGCATTTTTCATTTTTTTTTTTTTTTTATACCATTAAATCAGTTAAATTCTCATGTGGGCGTTGCTGATGGGCCCAATGCGTATAATAACAAGGCTGCGAGTGGGGGAAAAAATGTAGAGAGCAACCGCGCGCCTAGAGGCCGTTAATGGTACGGGCCAAAGTATAGACCGGCGGGCTGGCTCGGCGGGGAAATGAACCCATCATTCTACGACGGACAAATCAGCTTCCGAAAAAAAATAATAATAAAAATGATTAGTCGTCACGATAACTAATGTTTGGTCGTATTTGGTTTGGTATTCAATATAATATTGGATGAAATTGACATTGATTGAAAACAAATTTTGTGAAAAACGTTGTTAACCCCTTCTTGGTCTTTCAATTTCGAAGAGGCAATTAAAAATGTTGAGATAAGTTTTTTTTTCACCGCCGTTGGCTTCAGGTGTCCCATTTCGGCACAGAATACGTAAAATATTTATTTTCTAAGAAAGTTTGAAAGTGACAATTTTTATCATAGGAAATCCTGTTATAATGAATATTGACTAATATAATAGTAAATATTCGAAGCTGAAGTTCGAATGATTTTTTTCCTTATACAGTAGAACCTCGATTATCCGAATCAATTGGAGCCGGAGCTCGTTCGGATCAATAACGATTCGGATTGAACTGTTCAGTTATTTTACATGAGAAAATCGGCAGTTCGCATATATTTAAAATAATTATGATATATATTTGAGGAATAACGTGATGCATGTATTTTTATAATATTCAACGGTGACTTTAAACCTTCATCACGAAATCCACAAGTCCAAACTTTTTTCGCTGTTCAAAGATATAAATTTTTAAAAGCTGACATTACTAAAAATAATAATAAATTAATCTATGAGAATATTCAACTATACACAAAAAAAAGTGTAAAACTGTACTTATTTATTAAGATTATATAAAAAAGTAAACTTTGTTACTCTTGTAATTCAAACATTTTTATTTTTTAGCACATATCGACTGCTAAGAAACAAAAGGACGTAACCCGTAAGCTTTAATGCTCGAGATACGCCCTTTTCTCTCCAAGTAGTCGCTATAATACCCTTATCAAACTTTTCTTACGAAACAATTAAAAAAGATCGATCCGATTCGATCCGACAGATCGATCTTTTCGTTCCGACCCGTCAACCGTATATGCGAGTCTGTTCGACTTTGAGCGTGCTTGAATTGGCTCGTTCGTAGCTCGACAATCTAAGGACACGAGAATTTCGCTCAATAGTTCGAATAGTAGAAACTGTATCAGGTTCGGACGATGGGCTTTCGAAAAATCGGGGTTCTACTATAATAAAAAAATTATGTTTCGGCTAAAAAATAATTCGAACTATAGTCGACTGATAAGCGCGAAGGCGAGACCGCGCGCCCGAGCCGTTACAGAGATTACGCGCACCGAGCATTAGCACTTTTACCCGTGACGCGCCGACTCCTCGCCGGCATCGTATTTAACCCGTTCCGATACAAAACCCGACACGCGATAATGACTCTGTACGCAACGGACGCTACAATATTATTACGACCGATAATAACGAAGTATCCGATTACGTGGTCCTACGCGTTCCTGTTATGCGCAGCGCCATTCCCGCGAGAACTTTACACCGTGTAAACCAGAGATCGGGACAAGTCACAAGCTTATCTAAAAAAAATACAATAATTCCATGAATTCGAGCGTTCATCGTTTTATTGCGTTCGAGATTGTTTGACGTTACAATTACACAAGCTCAGCTCGAATGAGACGAGGCATTACGTGAAGGCTGGCTTGTTCATTGCGCTCCGCTGCCGGAGAGTGAAGGGAACAAAAAACTAGGCGAGGTGACGTTGCAGCGAAGAAAGAAGGATGCGCCTTTCGCGTTGAAATTTAGCGCCGGGGTTCGTCGGGTCGGCCGAGGTGGAGAGGAGAAGCTGCTGCTGCGGTGCCTCGGTATGCTAGTTTCAACGGACGGTAAGCAGGGGATTAACAGTTGGTACGTTAGTTACCGGCTCGGAGAGTTCCGTAGCCTGTTTTCGACTCCTTCGGCTCATTATTTTTTTAATCGTTCGTTGCAACTATCGACTTTGGTGGACGACGATGTGTATGAGAGACCTGTATTGGATCCAGAAAAAATATTAATGATAATTAATTTGTAATCAATTAATTAACTAATCAAAAATGTTTAACGTTTTCGTTAACTTTAAAAAATAATATGCCGATTATTTTTGTAATACATTTTTCTCCATTAAAAGTTGATACTGTATTGCGAATCACCCTTCACTATATTTATCATATTTATGTATAGGCTAAAAGTGGGGAATATGGCCCGGTCCATAAATCATTGATTTACGTGTTAATCGAGGTGGGCCATATTCACCACTTTTACCGTAAAGCTTCCTATATTCCTATATTTGTGTGTAAAGCTTCCTATATTTGTCATATTTATATATAAAGGTAACATTTTTTTCTATTTACCACTCATTCGTCCGTTTTGGAGCGCCCCAAAATCCGTAACGCGATATCGCATAATTTTGTAGTTTTGGATTGGAAAAAAAAAAAAAATTCATCGCAGTGTTCATAAAGTATGGGATAATGTGTGTTGCAGTATATACATTATGCTTAGAAAAATATTAATGGCAATTAATTTGTAAAAATATTCATGGTTTTCGTTAACTTTTAGAAATATTATAGCCGTTTTTTGATAATACATTTTTATCCATTAAATATTGAAGCTCTGTATAAACGATAAAAAAAAAATTGAACACTTGTTCGACCAGTTTGGAGCGCTCCAAAATCCATAACGCGATAACGCATAATTTCGTCGAGTTTTGGAATGGGAAAAAAAATAAAATTCGTCAAGGTGTGACCGTATAGTAGGGGAATTTCCTCATTCCGGAGCTCACGTCTGCTCGAAATACTAGATACGTTTCGTGACTCGCAAAAGTAATACGAAACTCCACGAGATACTGTACATGCCGAGCGGGAGATATACTGCACCATATATATAAGCTTTTATATACATATACATATATATATATATAAAATAACAAGCGCCCTTTGCACTTCCCATCCACACACGTACCTTACATAGGAGCATTAACTATTGTCCCGGATATTTAACGATGTTCGCAGAGTTACTCACTACATACCATAAATCGTCGCCTCCCTCCTCGCACTCCGACTCAGATTCGCGCAATATGCGCGTCATGAGCTCCGCAACATACATTTCGAATGCCATGTGCATCACACGCATTTTTTATATTTTTTCTTCCCTACACGCAGAAGATACCGCGCATATTGGAGATCAATTTTGCATGGTCCGATCATCAAAAGAAACAAGAAAAAAAAAATATATATAGCAGAAAATTTCATACACTGTCCCCCTTCGAACAAACGAGGGGTGCAGCGATATGTGCCAGCTCCATCGTTGCAGTAAAAAAAAAATCATACTTTTCGTTACGACTCGGCAGTTCGGAAAGACAAAAGAATCGCATCCGTCCGACTCGTCCTACACAGTCGTACCTTTTCCGATTATTCATACGGTAATAATCTCCATAAAAAAAAAAATAAAAAAAATGTTCCGAAGCCTTTATCGCCCTGTCATTGGCACTCGTTGAGCCGCTCCCTGATCCTACCTAGGGTGAAGCGTGCGCGATGGATCTTGGTGGAGTGTCGACAATTTTCCGGGACGAATTCTAAATTAGCAATTTCTTTTTTTCCCAGCGACACAAAGCGTAAACGACTTTCACCACAAGCGCTATCTCGTCGGGCGTGATACGTTATAAATTATAGATAAGATCGGTGAGGGGGGGGGGGGGGCGACATATCGAATACAGAACGTCCCCACCTTCCGGGGAATGCCTAGATGCTGTGTGTACATAATATATGTATCGTAGGGTTTTTCGGACAGACAGGGCGACTTTAGTGTCCCCCGGCCAGATATGGCTTCTGCCACCCTTATCTCGAAGCCCTGAACCGGAGAGGCGCGTAACGCGTATTATAAATAAATGACTGCTACTCTACCGGCGTGGCGAGCCGCGTGATTCGCGATGCCGTTTAAACGTGACTCATTGATGGGCGACCCTCGCCCCAGTCGGCACTGTTCCCCGTCCCTAGGATACATAGATGTGTACATATATATGTGTGTATACATATGGGGAACTTAGCGTCAAGTCGAACGGCCCAAAGCCCGGGCTTCATAGATCGAGCTGGAAAGTTCGGGATGTAATAGTGTTATAGAGTGTGAATGCGTGGAATTTTTTTCAGATTTTTATCGGCTCTCGTTTTCGAGTTAACAGATAGGTGTGTTAATATTTTTAATTATTATAGGTCGGAAACTTCCGGCCGGACCAGAAAACGTTACCTACAAAAAATATGCTATTTTTGATAAACTATCTTCGTAAATTTTTTCAAAATTTTCCAAGCACGAGATACTTTTTTTAAAACACAATTTTATTATTTTTGAAAATTTTTCAGCAAGTATGACTCTGTGCATTTTTTTGTTTAAAATTTTACATGAGGTCGGAAACTTCTGGTCGCACAAGAAAACGTTGCCTAAAAAAAATATGCTATTTTTGATAAACTATATTCGTAAATTTTCTCATAATTTTCCAAGCACGAGAAACTTTTTTTAAACACTTTTTTTATTTTTGAAAAATGTTCATAATAAACTTTCAGCTTGATCGAAGAGGCTCAGGGTTTTGGTCCGTTCGACTTGACGTGAAATGCCCCATATATATGCATACATATACACATATCGACTGTTAAAACACAAAAGGGCGGAACTCGTATGCTTCTGCATACGAGTTACGCCCTTTTGTTCCTCAGCAGTCGATACACTCCTGTACACTCCAATATGCAGCCACATGTAGTAAGCCACATATAGCTTACGCATGGGATTCGCACTTCGGAGCCGTCGCGGATATTTTAGATCATGTATCTCCCGTCAGAGCCCCCCATTGGGAGGGTGCGATGTGTTCAACATACCCTTACCCACCATAATGCCCAGCATGCATTATAGATATTCGAATCTGAGATTACAAAAGGATGCGCTCCGCCGTATTTGGCCATCGATGCCTCCGTAGGGGAAAGCGGGGCAAAATAGAACAGTGGGGCAAAACGGATCAGCGGGCCAAAACTCAATTTTCCACTAATTTTTCAATGCGCTACTTAAAAAATTTCTATTCTTTTATAACGATTACATTCTCACTGTCTTTACCTATTTTAACCCACAGTACAACTGAGGTATAATAAACTTAACAATACCAATACATCTGGATTTTCAAGACCGTTTCGCCTCACCGCCATCAAAACGTTTTTGGAAAATTGCCTTTTGCTCCATTATACCGTTTTTCCCACTGTCCATTTTGTCCGACAGTGGGGCAAAACTCAATAGACGAATAATTTTTTGATGCCCCATTTTATCCCAACGATACAACGATAAAAGATTCGATTCTGTAATAACCATTACATTGTCACAGTCTTTGCCGATTTTAACCCATAACACAACTAAGGCATAATAAACTTACCAATCCCGATACATCGGGATTTTCGCCTCAATTACCGCGGCCATCCAAAAGTTATTAAAAAATTGCGTTTTGCCCCATTATCCCGTTTTGCCCTACTGTCCATTTTGCCCCACAGTAAGGCAAAACTCAATTGTCGAATAATTTTCCGATGCCCCATTTTATCCCAACGATACAACGATAAAAGATTTGATTCTGTAATAACCATTACATTGTCACAGTCTTTAGCTATTTTAACTTATAGCACAACTAGGGGATAATAAACTTACCAATACCGCTAAATCACGATTTTCGCCCCAATTACCGCCAACATCCAAAAGATATTCGAAAATTGAGTTTCCCCCTATTATATGGTATATTTCTGTACCATTTTTCTCCACTGTCCCATTTTGCCCCGCTCTCCCCTAGTTGCCTGTATCACCGAGGGGAGGCTCGTTCCACCCTCGGTCCAATCGCCCTGTATCGGAACGAAAAATTGTGAGCCGGGGACTTGGAAAAATCCCCGTTCTTATTGTAACTCCACCCCGCCTCGCCCCTGACGGAGACGGAAGGGTGGAACGGGACAACAAAAGTTAACGTGACGCATGAACCATCGCGGTCTGCGGGGCTGCTCCAATACGCCTTGTGGCAATTATATGTAAATTCGTACGACCGGTACGGCGAATCGGAGAGTGGTGGACGAGAGAGCGAGAGTGTGTTATGACAAGAATAATTAATGGGTCTTTGTACGGACGGCGTTTAATCGGCGCGCCAATAAGTGACTACCAATTGCGGGCGATCGTCAATCCGTTCGAGGGGATTCCCCGTAGGGGCCTTTCAGCATGACACATTGAACCACCAGTCGCAGACTTGCAACGGTTCGCTGAAGAGCGTGCCGTTCGGACACACCATCGGAACGCCAGTGTTCGATCCGTAACAGACGTAGAATATCTGAAAGCAAGCGGGATTTGGCATTGATTATAATTTATGAAACGATCATTTCATTTTCGCGCAGAAAATGGGAGGTTTTTTTTTTTTACCTGACATCGGGAAGCTCGATCGGCAAGGTATACGTGAGTCTTCGCTGCGCGGGGACATGGAAATCTGTCGACGACGTTGCGCAGGTGGTGGTGCGTGTGCTCCTGATGAACCGGGTAGTCACGACCGGGAACTCCGGGCACTGCTCCCATTTTTCTATTTGGATCTAAGGATTTTTTTTACATTTTTATTATCGATCACGCGAGTCTGATGAGTCCGAAGAAAAATGTGTACACGTTTAAGAGGGTCCATAGATTAGAAAAATAACCACTTGATAATGACTGATGAACCGAGAACTCCGGGTACTGCTCCCGTTTTTCTATTTGGATCTATGGATTTTTTTTTTAATTTTAGTATAGATCGCGCGAGTCTGATGAGTACGAAAAAAAAATTTGTACACGTTTAAGAGGGTCCATTGATTTAAAAAATAACCAATTGATAATGACTGATGAACCGAGAACTCCAGGCACTGCTCCCGTTTTTCTATTTGGATCTACGGATTTTTTAACATTTTTATTATCGATCGCGAGAGTCTGATGAGTCCGAAAAAAAATATTTGTACGCGTTTAAGAGGGTCCATAAATTAAAAAAATATCCAATCGATAATGACTGATGAACCGAGAACTCCGGGTACTGCTTCCGTTTTTCTATTTGGATCTACGGAGTTTTTTTTTTTAATCGAGCGATTATAGATCACTCGACGGGGCTGCGTGTAGCGAAAAAAACAATGTATGGTTGGAGATCCACATTTTTTTTATAAAGCGGGTCTCTCGATTTCAGGAATAAAAACCAATTGCTAATGACCAGTCAAACGGAACGGAAGTTCGTCCGCGCCGAACGACTTTTTGTTGGCCCTCCAATTTTATAAAGTGAATTTCTCCCATTTACCATACGAAAATAAATGTTGAAAAGATCAAAACAGTGTGTTCGTTATGAATCGGGTAATCATGACTGGGACATCGAGCACTGCTCCCGTATTTTCTATTTGGATTTATGTAATTTTTTTTGAATCTTTCATTATCGATTTATTATACACCCAGAAAAATAATTTATTTGTCGCGCAACCGCAAATAAATTAATTTTCTTGGTGTACCAAAAAAACGAGAATTGTGCTCAACAGCCCAAATTGTTTAAAAGACGGTCCATCAATCCCAAAAAAAAAAAAAATTGCTAATGACCCGAGAAACGCAACGGAAGTTTGTCAGCACCAAACGACTTGGTGTTGTCCCTCCAATTTTATAAAGTCCATTGATCCCCTTTACCGTACGAAAGCAAATATTGGAAAGGGCAAAACACGATGCTTCTTATGAACCGAATAATCACGACCGGGAACTCTAGGCACCTGTTTTTTCCATTTGGACCTACGGAATTTTTCGAAATTTTCATTATAGGTCACTCGTCGAGTCTGCATGTACCGAAAAAAAATTCGTGCACCTAGCTCCACATTTTTTAAATTATAAGTGTCCATCGATTCCCTGAAAAAACCAACCAATTGCTAATGACCCGACAAACTCAACAAGTTCGCCCTCCGAAACTCCTTTTTGCCCTCCGAATCTCCCGAACTAAATTTTTCCCATGCACAATTCGAAAACAAAAAGGCCCAGCACAAAGCCAACGTAGTCTCGACTCACCGTCGCTGAATCTGAAGTGATTGGAACGCTGCTTCGTTCGTCTCTGCCGATCGTATCTTCCGGCCGAAGGAAACGTTCCTTTTCTCATAAACGTTTTTACGGACTCGAAACGATCGTCCGTATACTTTACGCTGCCGCGGCCGTTCTTCGGGCGATTGGTTCTGCCCGAGGCGGTCGAGCTTTCCGGTCTCTCGTTCCCGAGCTCTTCATCAATATAAAGCGAACGCGGAAGACCCGGCTCGGCTTCCCGGTCGGACTTCCGACCGCTCGACTTCGTAAAGTTCACGGAAGATTCGCGCACGAACTCCATCCAGCGATCGTCGTTCTCGGCACCCGATGAATCATCATGGTTGTTCGGCCCGCTTTGCACCGGCGCGTCGTTCTTGTAATTCAGTTTCGCAACTTCGTTGTTCCGCGTGCGTTCGGACTCGCTGCCGGACTTTCCCGCGTGCGACGATGATTCATTGGCCCAAGGCTGCGCGAGGTCGTTGCCGAAAGCGTCCTCGAGGTACGCTGGTGAGGACGCCTCGTGAGGCGGCAGAAGAACGGGCGACGGCCGAGGAGCTTCCGAATCAAAGAGTCTCCGATCTGCCCTCTCATCTCCGAAGTTTTCCCTTCGCGACTCGAATGGCGACTCTCCGGGTCGCGTTTCCGGTCTCTCCGAGGACGATGCAAATGGCCCTCTTCGGACGTCTCCGGATTCTTCCTCCCAGCCGTGAGGGTTCCTCTCGTTATCTTCGCTCGCCAGGCCCATCGTCTCCCTTCCCTCCCTATCGATCTTCGTAATCCGCTCGGACCACCATTCCGGAACTCCGGCCACTTCCGGCTCGACCTCCTCGGCACCGATCCGACCTCCAGCCAGATTGACGAAACCTTCGCCAAAGCGGTTACATTCGAGCGCTGTATTAACGTAGTCCGAACGGTACGGTCCTGCCAATCGTAAGATTCAGAGACAAATTCGCACCCAGAAAAATAATTTATTTGACGACCACCGTTTATTTGGTTTGAGGTAGTACTAGCGCAATGACTGACGCCGCCTAAGTTTGAGAGGAATAAAAGAGAATTATAAACACTTCTCTATCGGATAAAAATCTGAAAAAAATCAGGCATATGGCAGATGCTGATAAGATTGTTCGTCCATTATAATGATCCCAAAATGTTATTCGTTTCCTTTATGTTAAAATTTGTTTAAAATCGTAATTTTCAAGTATTAG
>JAPYZC010004374.1:0-10404 GCA_030522665.1 Ichneumoninae sp. A BG-2022a
TATATATATATATATATATATAGACACGGAGAAGACTGCGAAACATATCGCGCGCGATTGCACGTTTGCCTGCCCGTACCTATTAGCGTAATACAATACACTCGTATTATGCACTCTGTACGACATGAACAGCGTGCATCCGAGGATGCGCTTGGCATCGAGCCTATTACAGCTCCGATGCGGTGTACAATACCGGTATATCGTACAAACTAAGCGTACACTTAATCACACAATTCGAGTGACGTGTATCGTACGCTATATAATAGCCTTCCAGCAGTCTCGAGCTGCAGCAAGTAGTAGTTGGGGTTTTTTTATCGGTGCGATACGGAATTTTGTCACGTTCCGGTAAAATCTGTTCGCGATAGTTCGACTCACTGTCGGATGTGGGTAATGCTTGTTTTCAAAGACAGCCTCACGGTACAATGTATCCTGTTCGTAAGAGATCGTGGCGCATATTTTTTTTGCATTTCCGGCGCCATTCTTCGTATCAGATTCAAGTTCGAGATTTTGACCGGAATAAAAATACATCAGATGTTTGTTTGAAAAAAAAACGAGATCATAAACACCATTTTTATACACTTTTCACTGACTCTTTTTATTTATTTTTTTAAATACTCTGTATCTCATATTGGAATGTGTTTATTTTTTTTTGCGCTGAAAACGAATCCGTTCGTAGTTTTAACCTAAAGTCAAGCGGTTCATCGGTAATAAAAAAATAATAAAAATTGCTCTTTACAAGTGTAAGATCCTTGAGTTTTCTGACTGCTGGAAAATTATATAAACACGACACGACGATACAATGTAATTTTTCCGACCAAGAATCCTTTCGCACTGATAAGAAACAGATAAATAAAATTATATTTACTCCACATATTTCCATGTATTTTTTTTTTTATGAAAACGAATCCGTACGTAGTTTAAGCTAAAGTCAAGCGGATAATCGGTTATAAAAAATAAAAAAAATTGTTTCGTTGGTCTCTTTACAAGTGCAAGATTCTTGAGTTTTCTAACTCTGCTGGAAAATTATATAATCACGATACGACGATACAATGTCATTTTTCCCGCCAAGAATCCTTTCGCACTGATAAGAAATAGATAAATAAAATTATATTTACCCCACATATTTCCATGTATTTCTTTGCGCTGAAAACCAATCCATTCGCAGTTTTGATCTAAAGTCAAGCGGATCATCGGTAATAAAAAAATAATAATTGCTTCGTCAGTCTCAAGAGCAAGATCGTCGAGTTTTCCGACGCCGCTGGAAAATTATATAAACACAACAAGCCGACACAATGTAATTTTTTCTGCAAGAATGCACTCGCACTGATACGAAATAGATAAATAAAATTATATTTTTACTCCCCATATTTCCATGTATTTTTTTTGCTGCACACAACAAGCCGGCACAATGTAATTTTTTCTGCAAGAATCCACTCGCACTGATACGAAATAGATAAATAAAATAATATTTACTCCTATCCCTCTGAAAGTCCGTAATGTTTCGATGGGTATATCCCGAGGCGTCATTGCCGAGAGTTCGCGGTTGCCTAGTCATTAGAGTCAATTATCGTCAACTTCTCAAAATCCCTTTCACGAAGTTCCCAGCTCTGAGCGCACTCCGGGCTTTCTAGCTGTTTTGTGAATTCGTAATGGTTAAAAGGTGCATTGACCGTACTCGTGGTTCAATGTTCACCAGATTTTTCATATTCGTTCTATTTGATCATTGGAGGTAGTTCTTTCGTTATACCTGACGCCGCCTGCATAAAAAAATTTATTTGACGGCCACCGTTTATTAGGTTTGAGTAAAATATTTATTTGATGTAATTGAAAAAAATTAAATTGCTGAAAAAATGCATGCCTATTCAGAAAAATCGACAAATCATTTTGGTAAAAAAAAATTAGCTTACGGAAAAGTTTGTTGCGCAATCATGTTTTTCAGTAATTTGTTAATAACATTTTTTCTAAAATGTTATTAACAAATTACCAAACAAATTATTATTATTGTTGTTAAATTATTTGTGAATTACATTTACAAATTATTATAAAATGTTATTTACAATTACTGTTAAATTTATCTAAAAAAATATTTTTTTAGTTCCTTCCAGATGCTCGATTATTTTCAGATTTTTATTCCGTCGACAAGTGTTTGGTAATATCGCTCATTCCTCTCTCGAACTTAGGCGACGTCGGAGATAACGAAAGGACCACCTTAAGGGCACAATTGCGTGCACGGGGCACAATGGACCACTTCGTAAATCGGGGCGGATAAAAAAATGGCAGGACCACAATTTTTCTCGGTTTGTCGAACTAACTATTACAAATCAATTGTGTTTGTTGGTAAACAGTCGTTTCATAGCTCGTAACTCATCCGAACGGCCTTCATTTCTTAGCGTGTCCGTTTTGCCCCGGCCTCTCGACTCTGTCAAAGCGAGCGATGATGAGTCACCGCGTCGGGAACAAGTGTTTAAAAATAGGAATAAAAATATAGAAATTACCTGGGGTTTCTTGGATATTCCCCATGTCCGAGCTTCCCCCCCTCCCGGGATTCCGGCGCTTCATTCGCGTGAGAGGGGATTCCCCGATCCCCGAGGCGCCTGCGCAGTCTGCAGTAATAATCTCCGTCCGACCGGCTCGACGGAGTTTCCGCTGAAAAATCGACATTGCCGATAACTCGATATCCGTCCTTGATCGAACGCCCGCGGGTCCAATAATTACAACATTTCACCGCCTCATCGCTATTTGTAACTTTTCATTGTTCAACGATACGTAATTATGATATTCTACTCACAATTCTGCGAACGGCGTACGAACAGGTTTTTTATTTTTATTTTTATCAATGATGGTTTTTACGATAGAAAAATCGCTGTGGCAAAAGCGATGTTTATGACTCAGGAATCTAATTATAAATTTTTCCGGACCGTAAAACGATCAAGATCACGACTGTCGTTAAATACGCATAATTGTGATGCGAATAGGAAGCGCTGAAAAATTATTTCGCGTTTATTGGAATTTTTATTTGGACGCTGAGAAAAAGAAATTGTTCGATTAAGCAAATGCTCAATTTAAGAAAATTAAGCAAATGTTTGTTTCGATCGACAAATTTTGAATCAATTTTTTGACTTTTGGTTCATCGAACCAATTTCTTTTCTCACTGGACGTTCAGTAGCTTCAGTCCCGAATCGAAAGGCTTACAATATAATGAAGAGAAAAAAAAGAAAGAAATAAAAAATGTCATGATAAACCCAGAAAAAAACATCCTTTGACGGCCACCGTTTGTTTGGTTTAAGTTAAATATTTATTCCACTTAAATAAATATTTATTTAATTTAAGTAACGATTTACTTAATTTAAGTAAATATTTATTTGATTTAAGTAAATATTTATTTAATTTAAGTAACGATTTATTTAATTTAAGTAACGATTTATTTAATTTAAGTAACGATTTACTTAATGTAAGTAAATATTTATTGAAATCAAATAAACATTTTACTTAAACAGAATAAACGGTGGCCGCAAAAAAAAATAAAATTCTGGTTGAAGTCGTCGAACCTGACCTTAACGTAAACTAGCGATTCAGCGTTACGACGTAGTTACGTCGATGGTACAACGTCGCGGTAAGTGGTCCCGGATCATCGAATAACGCATTACTCGGAAACCATTGAACCCGATGAGAATTACGTGTCGGCTATTTGGGACCGACCAGTTACGCAATTAGGAATGCCCGGGTATGCGTGCGTGCGCAATAAATGGCTTCTTCGTCGAACGCGATCGGGGCCTTCGCGACCTGTTGGCCTCGCGCCAAAAAGGTACCAAAAGAGGGACTTGGGGATTTCCCGGAAGAATTTATATAGATTTCATTGTATTCATTTTTTTTTCTCATTAAAATCGATCAAACTATAAATGCATCAAATGTTATATTTAAAATATGATTCACCGAGTGAAATGCTGTCCGAAAGTTTGGACTTTAATAATTCGGGCCTGAAGGTCATCCGGACTCGTCATTGTCAACGCAGCGGAGAGTAATGATGTGTGATCCACGTGTCGTTCACTGCCACTCGGAGACTCGTCCTTCCGTCGAAAGACGGGCAGCACAGAGAAGGATCGGAACGTTTTTTTTTCGAGATCCTCTTCGCTTATATTTTCGTCGACGACGATAAGTCTTTTTTCGAACCTATCGGTCGAAACCTGTTTAATGTCGAATCGTGCCGAACAGGTTTCGTGTGTTATGTTTGTTAATTCTTTTTTTTCTCACGAGACGGTCTCAACAATGTTGTCATCGTGTTACTTCTAGACAAGAATTTTAACGATTCCTCTTGCGGTATTTTCGAGTCCGGCGAATCGAGCGATACGGGCACATAACAAAAATATGTATATTCGATATATTTTTTTTCCAATAAAGGAAGTAATAGTAGTGTCTATTTATTAACAATACATACGATGCGTTGACGATCGGGACAATTTTTTTTAACATTTATACATTCATATATTTCTAATATCTAATCTAATTGCATCCACATATTGTTAACGGGCCATCGACCGAGATCCTTCAGCTTCGGGCTTTCTTTTATTTGAATTGAGATGTGACTGCAATTATTTGCGTTGGAACGGTGCATACATTTTTATTCTTCTTCGTTGAACATTCTGTTTATTTATTTATTTATTTATTTATTTTTTATATACGGGCCGAAGTCTTTTTTACAAAGTGCAGTATAGGAGTGCAAATATTTCGCATGAGTTTAGATGTTGATAAGAATTTTAACGATTCCTCTTGCGGTATTTTCGAGTCCGCCGAATCGAGCGATACACATAACAAAAATATGTATATTTGATATATTTTTTCCAATAAAAGTAGTAGTCGTAAGTGTCAATTTATTAACAATATATACGATGCGTTGGCGATCGGGACCATTTTTTTTTACATTTATACATTAATATATTTCTAATATCTAATTTAATTGCATCCACATATTGTCAGGACCATCGACCTAAATCCTTTAGCCTCGGGCTTTCTTTTATTTGAATTGAGATGCGACTGCAATTATTCACGTTGCAACGGTGTAGGGTAAAAGTGGTGAATATGGCCCACCTCGATTAACACGTAAATCAATGATATATGGGTCGGTCCATATTCCCCACTTTTACCCTATACATTTTTATTCTTCTTCATTGAACATTCTGTTTATTTATTTATTTATTTATTTATTTTGAATATACGGGCCAAAGTCTTTTTTACAAAGTGTTGATATATAGATGTTGAAATATAGTGTGTGTTGGATGTTTGTGTCTTCGGGTGATGTTTTGTGCAGGTTGTAAGCACAGTGGTTGGACAATAAAATAAAAAAAATCGTTATATTCGATATTTTCATAAGGCAAAATATAATTTGGATCAGTAGGATCAATTAAATCAATTTTTTGGCTCGAATCCTTCGAAGATCAATTGTTACTTTATTAAAAACACGATGACTTGGTAGTCCAAAAATCCAAGAGAAATTTTTTTTTGGGTCTACTTACAGTGGCCAAAGAAGCTCGTAGAAAGATCGAATCGCATCGATCCGCCGATTTCATTAACGCTGGATATTCCCTTGATATTCCTCGAACATGCCACAATAATTTCCCTCGATTTTTCTTCACCGTCCTCGATGCTCTTCATCACCGGACTTATCTATATTCTGAAATCTCTCGACAGCTTCGTCCGTCTGTTAAACACACATGTAGATTATCGTGCGCTATAGAAGAATCGCACAAATGCAATTAACATCGATCCTCACACGTGGATCATTAAAAGATTTTTCGCGAATGCATATTCAACACGTCCTCGGGACAACGCAATGCGCTTTTTTTTCAGTATCTCACTATCCTGTGCATGAAAAAAAAAAAATAAATACGATGTCTGTTTTCCCGTATTTATCTTCATTACGCATCTGCAACAGGATTACTATGTTTAACATTTTATCATTAATGCCGAACCAACAAGCTATTGTTCATACCTTGGTTCATCACTCGAAATCTTCTCCATTTACAGACCGACGATGGTCTTGTAAATAGGTTTTTTGTAAATCAAAAAAAAAAAATGCATAGTCATATCGGCATCGATGAATCATCGTCGAGAATAAGTCGGAGTAAATTCCAATTAGTTTTCGAGCGAAAGAGAGCGGAGGATAATGATTTTGTTAAAAATTCCATGGAATTTGAGTTTTCAAAAATGATTTTCATTTCGCGGTTTGGATCATTCGTTATCTCGGTATTGGCAATCACCCGCCAATCGTCGATCAGGGATAACCCAAAATCGAAAAAATGGGATAAACAGGATCGAAAAAAAAATAAAAATGCATAGTCATATCGGCATCGATGAATCATCGTCGAGAATAAATCGGAGTAAATTCCAATTAATTTTCGAGCGAAAGAGATCGTCGGATAATGATTTTATTGAAAATTCCATGGAATTCCACGGAATCTGAGTTTTCAAAAATGATTTTCATTTCGCGGTTTGGATCATTCGTTATCTCGGTATAGGCAATCACCCGCCAATCATCGAGCAGGGATAACCCAACATCGAAAAATGCTAAGCGCTTCGTCGAAGTGAACGGACCGTGACCGTGGACTCCACGCGTGTGAAACGGACGGTAAATGTATTGTCGTTTTTCAGCCGAACTTGCTCCGAATATTTTGGAGCGAAGGTGCTTGTGTCGTTTGTGAAAATATGTCCGAAAACGCGGACGTTCGGCACTTCCGGTTGCGCGGTGGAAAACCCACGATCGGATGGATACGACGTAGGAGAGAAAAAAAAATGATTAACTCTTGCCGAGGCCCGACGGAATGCGGAGGACAATAATTATCCGACGCTCGCCGTCGCAGTCGCTGCCGTATATAAGATGTCTTCATCAACCGAGAGCCTCAGTCCCTCCTGACTCTTCGACGATAAGTGTCGATCCGTAAGAGTCACGACTTTAAAAGAAACTTGTATAACGAGAGTGAGCGAAAACCGATCGAACGAGTGCCAATAAAAAATGAGAGCTTACAAGTGTGTGGTGCCTTTGGTGGTACTTTTGCTGGTGAACAATTCACTTGGGAGGCCAGGTGAGCGATACGAAGATTTTTCGAACCATTAGCGACGTTGTGTCTATCATCCAAGCCCATTGTCATCGGTTAAACTTCATAAAAATCGATCAAAAATAATCATTTATCGTCTTTGTTAATTAGTAAACTCGAGCACGTGGTTCACCCTAAAGAAAAGGTTTTTTTCTATTTTTGAAGCTATTGAAATCGAGTAATTACAGTAATAACAGTAATGGGCTTTAGTCGTATTTTTACACCCCTATAGGATTTGTTTTCGATCCATATCCTATCAATTGACCCAGATAAACAAAAAAAAAGATTACAAAAATCACCTTTAGCATTGCCGATTCCACAAACATCAACATTGCGACACTAGTCTCTACACCCAGGAATATAATTTATTTAACGGCCACCGTTTATTCGGTTAAAGTGAAACATTTATTTGATGTAAATAAATAATTATTTGATTTAAATAAATAGTCATTTAATCTAAATAAAATATTTGATCTGAATAAATAAATAGAAATTGATTTCATTTAAGTAACTATTTACTTAATTAAAATAAATTTTTATAAAAATCAAACAAATATTTTACTCAAACCAAACAAACTGTGGCCGTCGAATTCATTCTTTTTCTGTGTGTATCCGTGCAATAAGATTCGTTTCACCTTGTCGATCGTCACGAGTGACTAAAAATCGTACCCGATATTATCCAACCGCACTCTGCACACCGCTACTTGCGTCTCATCAATATTAATAAAATATCAATCGAAAGCCAATCAATCAATCAATCAATAAAACAAACAAATAAAAAAGCGATCATGACTAATTTGACTCATTTTGTGTGTCTTCATGAAAGGTCTCCTCGGAAACTTGGTGCATGGTAACGGTGGTTCATTGTTGGATCCTCTGGGTCTGTTTAACAAAAACGACAGAGGGAATCATGCCGAAAGTGACAGTAAGAGTCTCGGTACCAATTTCAATCTTGGTCCGCTAGGATTCTCGGGTGCACTCTCGTCGTCCTCGGCATCGGCCTCAGCGAACGGGGGCGGATCGGCGATCGCGTCGGCGAACGCCAACGCCAAGGCTCTGGGCCAGGGCAGTGCGCAGTCCTCGGCTTCGGCCAACGCGAATGCGAATGCCGGTGGTTACAACGGTGGTTACGACGACGGATTTGGGGGTGGTTACGACGGCGGCTCCGACGGCGGCCACGGTCACGGTCACGGTCACGGCCACGGCCACGGTCACGGCCATAGACACGGATCTCACGGTTCCGGAAGCGGTGGTACCGGTAACTACGGTCAAGGAGGCGCCGGATCGCAATCATCGGCTCAGGCATCGGCCCAGGCGAATGCCGCGGCTCAGGCAGGAGCCGGAGGTGCCGGAGGTGCCGGAGGTGCCGGAAACGGAGGATCTTTCGGTCAAGGAAACGGCGGCTCATTCGGACAGGGAGGTCAAGGTTCTTACGGTCAGGGAGGCCAAGGATCTTACGGTCAGGGAGGCCAAGGATCTTACGGTCAAGGAGGTCAAGGATCTTACGGTCAGGGTGGTCAAGGATCTCACGGTCACGGCGGTCAAGGCTCTTACGGTCAAGGAGGTCAAGGATCGTACGGTCAAGGAGGTCAAGGATCATACGGTCAAGGAGGTCAAGGATCTTACGGTCAGGGACACTCCGGATCGACCGGTCAGTCATCTTCCCAGTCGGGCGCTAACGCTGGTTCTCAAGGTAAAGAGAAGTCTCGCATACACGTTTGTACAAAAATCCGTAACTCTAGAACTATCTACTCTAAGGTTTATTATTATATTAATAATTGTAAGGTCCCCCAACGCCATATATTTTATTGACGCACGTTTGACTACTTCGAAAAAAAAATACAACGGGGACAATGATTTTTTTTTTTGGGATGTAAGCTACATAGCATTCTGCTTCTTTAACGCACACAGGATACGATGTTGATCAGGGAGGTGAGCAGTTGTCTTCCATTGTCCGCGAACTGGAAGGAGATTCTAACATTAACGCCATCGATCAGTCTAACACGAAATCTAACAACGTCGTCAACGCACCTAGCGTAGGAGCATCGTCGCCGAATTACGGCCACATGTCCCCGATCTACGAGGCTTCACCTCAATCGCACACCGGCACTGGGTCGCTTGCAGCATCTAACGCAAATTCTAACAGTGCTAACAATCCGGCAGCTATTCGTCCGGGATACGCGGCTGGTGAGGGGAATTACGGTGACAACGAGGATTCGGACGAATCCGACGATCCGCCGTCACCCGCACGATACGGCGGCACTTCCGGTGGATACAACGCCGCCTCACAATCTTCCGCGAGTGCGAGCGCCGTTTCTAATGCAAACCTTAACGCTAACACAAACGATTCCCCTCGGTACGAGCAGGATCCTTCCTTGTTGTCCAACTATAAAGATCAGGGCGAAATCACGAAAAGCGCCCCGCCGTACGGTCAGACATCCGGTGCGCCGAGCTATGAACCGACGCGGCAGATGAACCCAAATTTGGATGGTGATCGAAACGGCGCGACGGCCCAATCGAACGCCGCTGCAACCGCGACGGCGAATTCGAATGCGGCTGCAACCGGAACTGCAAACTCGAACGCCGCTGCAACCGCAACGGCAAGCTCGAACGCCGATTCTGCCAGTAAAGGTAACGCTTATCCAGTTCGTCCTGCGGAAGGATATGGGGGGATTGATGGCGGCTATGACGCTTCCCAGACAAACGCGAATCGTGGTAAAGTCGGTAATGTTGGCTCCGAAGTTCAGCCCTTCTTTGGTGGGGTTTCCGGTGGGTACGACGCTTCCCAGACAAACGCGAATCGTGGTAAAGCCGGTAATGTTGGCGGCGAAGTTCAGCCCCTCTTTGGTGGGGTTTCCGGTGGGTACGACGCTTCCCAGACAAACGCGAATCGTGGCAATCCGGGGACCATCGACTCCGCAGTTCAGCCCCAGTATGGCGGCGCTTCCGGTTCCTCGCAGTCGAGCGCGACCGCGAGTGCCTCGGCGACTTCCAACGCTAATGCCGATAACTATAAGACCCAGTTCGGTGACGGCTATCGGGGAAACGCCGGTGTACGCGACAGACCCGTCTTTGACGTCGCTGCTGAACAACCTTCACCCCAATACGGCGGAGATTCGAGGGTCCCCCAGATCGCCGGTTCACAATCGGGTGCCAGCGCGTCGTCGACCGCGACCGCAAACTCTAACGTTGACGCGGAAATTCCAATGCCGCATAATCCAGTAACTCCGGTCCGCGAAATGCCATTCACGATTCCTAACGAGCATCGCGACCGCGAAAACTACAATGCTGGTGGTACAGGATCGTACGGTTCTCA